>JASPKZ010008428.1:0-105975 GCA_030220185.1 Diploptera punctata
TAGAGGAGAGATGGAGAGAGATAGAGAGAGCGATAGAGATAGAGAGATGGAGAAGAGATAGGAGAGAGATAGAGAGATAGAGAGAGATTAGATAGAGAGAGAGATATATATATTATATAAGAGATAAGGGAGAGAGGAGATATAGTGAGAGATAGGAGGGATTAGAGAGAGATAGAGAGCGATAGAGAGAGAGGATAGAGAGAGATAGAGAGAGAGGATAGGAGAGATGAAGAGAGGGAGTAGAGGAGTAGAGAGAGATAGGAGATAGAGAGCTAGAGAGAGATAGAGAGATAGAGTAGAGAGAGTAGAGAGATAGAGATATATAGAGAGAGATAGAGATAGAGAGAGGATAGAGAGATAGAGATGAGAGAGAGATAGAGATTAGAGATATATAGAGAGAGATAGAGAGATAGAGAGAGATAGAGATAGAGAGAGAGATAGAGAGAAAGATAGATAGTAGATAGAGAGATAGAGATAGAGAGAGATAGATAGAGAGAGATAGATAGAGATAGAGATATATATATATATATATATAGAGAGAATAGAGAGAGATATAGAGAGAGATATAGAGAGAGATATAGAGAGAGATATAGAGAGAGATATAGAGAGAGATAGAGAGAGATATAGAGAGAGATATAGAGAGAGATAGAGAGAGATATAGAGAGAGATAGAGAGAGAGATAGAGAGAGAGATAGAGAGAGATAGAGAGAGAGATAGAGAGAGATAGAGAGATAGAGAGAGAGATAGAGAGAGATAGAGAGAAAGATAGAGAGAGAGATAGAGATAGAGAGAGATAGAGAGAGAGATAGAGAGAGATAGATAGAGATAGAGAGAGATATATATATAGAGAGAGATAGAGAGAGATATATAGAGAGGGATAGAGAGAGATATATAGAGAGATATAGAGAGAGATATAGAGAGATATAGAGAGAGATATAGAGAGAGATATAGAGAGAGATATAGAGAGAGATAGAGAGAGATATAGAGAGAGAGAGATATAGAGAGAGATATAGAGAGAGATAGAGAGAGATAGAGAGAGAGATATAGAGAGAGATAGAGAGAGATATAGAGAAATAGAGAGAGATAGAGAGAGATAGAGAGATAGAGATATATATAGAGAGATAGAGAGAGAGAGATAGATGGAGAGATAGATAGAGAGAGATAGGGAGAGAGAGAGAGAGAGAGAGAGAGAGAGAAAGAAAGAAAATAGAAGCCTCACCCAGGAAACTTGTACCGAACGGGAACCCAACTCGGGCTCATTGTGTACTACGTAACGACGCTATCCCGACACCTCAGCGCTGGATATCGACATCCTATACCTAGGTGTATTCCTTTCCTCGGTTTATTAGATACATAATTCACGTATGTTTGCCAACCCATATTAATTAATATGTATGCCTAGAAATTTGGTTGAACTCACTAATTCAGAATTAAATTTTAGATCGACTGCTTTTTTTTATTATTTATGCATAAATTATCATCATTGCATCAATTTCGTAATACAGAATTTATCGTGTGGGTTATCGTTTGAACAAAATACAAATTTTAAAAATCACACAAAAATATACATTTCTTAAGAAAAATGATTTTGGCTTATGTAGTTTTTAATAAATTAACATTAATTTAATAGTTAATGTTTAATCAGTTTATTAATAGGTCTACTATACAGGCATATACTTTCATCTAGTAATTGGATTCCAAATGTATTCGTATAGAATTAAAAAAGAACTTTGATTTCACTTTTCCTTAAATCGCTGGAAGTTTTTTTTTTAAATAGATAACATTTCATCCATCACAATTTTTGTACCCAAGGAAGCATTAGCCATTTTTATGTAGCCTGTACATTGCATATTTCATATTTTATTAAAAACATTTGTTGGATTCTGATTTAAATTCGAAGTGTTGATTATATTTTATTTTTCTCTCTCTTATAAGAAACAATATTTATTAAGTTTTAAGATACAAAGTTTAATAGGTATTTTATAGTAATTGCAATATCGTAATTTTCGTTATAATACAGTCTCCCTGTCATTATTACATAAAACTCTTAATTTCTTTACTCCAAAGATTAAATAAACTAAATAATTAACTAATAGGCCTACTGTTGCTTACGGAACGCGTAGTTTCAATGTCTCTTTCACTAAGGTCTTCTATTGATACTACTTCAGCCAACTAATTCTCCAATATCCAGTATTCTAAATTCCATTCAGTTGTTACACTCCCACGCACGCCAAAGTTTTACTAGCAGTTATTTCCCAAAAGGATCCTAAAATATTTTTAAAGTATTTCTACAGTCACCCACCCATTTATACATATCACTTATATTTAATACTCCTGACGATATTATGACAACGAATGGTGCTCTTTTTAATGAAATATCCACCATTCTCATCTCTTATGGGGCCGAATATTCGTTATAATATTCTATTTTCGAATACTATAAATTGTTCTTTTATGTAAGAGATCATTTTTCACACACATAGAACACCACAGCTGGAAAATGGACATGTAAAGCAGTACATACACAATAAATTCTTGCATTTTATGACGAATTTCACTTCTTAAAATGTTTTATAAATAGGTGTCACCATAGATTATTAAGATTTTTTAATTTTATTTTATTGCAGTTACAAAAATTCTTAGCAGTTATATACAGTTTTAGTTACATTAACTTATTTTTAGGTAAAAACAGAATGATTTAGTTCTATGCTATACAACAACTTAAATATTATTTTCATATTATTTACTTTGAAAAAAGTACAAACGAAATAGCATTTCCTCTGGTTCATAGATTCAACCGAAAGTTTTTCAAACCATTGGAAATCGCTGTTCAGGACAAAAGCCTTGAATACAGTCATTATTTCACTAAATCAATATTTTTAAAATTCATAATGATTCACAGTTGTAAACTATTAAAATATTTACCTGAGATCTCAGTCGTCCTCAATTATTTGAAATTTCAGTTAATCACTTCGTTAGTTAAATTACATCGAAGCCTTTCAGGGTCATATCAAATGCTGATGATGGGACATGTTTCTGAAAGGCCTTCAATGTGTTTTGACTAACAAAGTGATTCAACTCAAATTTTAATCAGTTGAGAACGACTGAGATCTCATGTATATATTTTAATATCTTAATTCTTCAATCCTTAAATTGACAATGTATTCTATAATATACATTGGTTTAATTAATTTAATATTTTAATAAAACTCTACAAAAAATAATGAGTAGAAATTTCAGTTGAATTAACAAAATATAAAGTAACACGATTTTGTTTTCATTCCGGTCCGACATCTTAAATAACTAGGACGAGAAATTAGTATTTTGCCAAATTTAAGGGTTAACCAATCTACGTACAAACAACATTCTTAGTTTTGTAACATTGCTTTTGGTTATTTGGTCATGTTTTCTTGGAAATATTTCAATTACCAATCAATTGTCTTGTATTTTTAGAAAAATTGATGATCCATGAAATAAGTACTCTCATGAAATTAACAAAAATTAACTTGGAGATTCATATGATTGAGAAAGGACATTTCTCATAAGTCACTCATATAAATTTGTTTTGGTTATTATCCAAACTTTAGTATCCTGGTAATGTTAAAATGTGTTCAGAAACAACTTGAATAGTATTTTTTACAAAATAATTGTTTCTTTTAGTCTTTTATTTATCCTGCATAATTTAACTACAAAGGTAACGATAATAATTGTTAATAATCTTTAATACAAACTTATGCAACGTTGTTTTATTTTATTTACTTACGTCATTGCATCAAGTGAGTTTGAAGTTCCACTCTAGATCAATCGATATAACGTTGGCCAAAGACAACTGACAGTATTCTACAAACGCTTGATTTGATAGTTCGATTTTTTATTTTTAGCTCTTTTATTTTTTGACAATGTGAATTCGTTCACCCCTACTATTAAAAATTAGCTATTTCATAAACTTTACAATGAATAAATGTTAGTGAATATGATTGTACGTAGTTTATATTTAATATCTGTTATTTCCATTTTCTGTGGTTTCTGTTCTTGGATCTGATTTCTTTGAAACAAGACAATTTCCACTTGTGGAGATTTCTTTTTGATCACAGGGTAATCCAAAAAACAAAAGTTGCAACATATTTTTATACCATGGCATGTTTTCCTTCACTTCAGTGGGTGTCGATGGTGGAGCTGTAGGAACATGACTTTCAGAGTCATTTATATTTCTGACTTTTCTTTTCATGTTGAAACATTCATATACAATGATAAAGCAAAATACACCGCTGAAAAGCAAACCACACAAGCAGATAAGTGTTATTATTAGAGGGCGTACAATGGGTGTGTGCAAATCCGTGTGTTCAGTTTTGTTCTTCCAAAACAATTCTCCATATGTTTCTTGATTGCAAATAGACATAGGTGCATAGTAAATTTTATTTTCTCTAAGATACGTTGTTAGTTCTTGGAAGCTCTGAGGAAGACAATGTTCTTGATTCATCACATATAATTCTTTCAGTTCTGGAATTGCTCTAATTACATCAGTTGATATGGTAGTAATAGGATTATTATCCAAAATTATTTTTTTCAAATTTGGAAGCCAGAAAAACGAATATACGATTTGTTCAATCTGACAATTATTCATATATAGTACCACTAATGAACTTGAAACGAAGTCAAAATTTTGGAAGTAATTCCCTGCTAAATTCAAGTATTTGAGTTTTAAATTATTTTCGAATAGTTTGTCAGGTAAGTTTATGAGCTGATTGAACGATAAATCCAAATGAACCAATTTTGTCATACTTCGGAATGCTTCTGGATTAATCATATATATTTTATTGTTTTTCAAATTTAACCAATTCACTGAACATAGATTTTTAAAATCCGTATCACTAATGGATTCTATGTCGTTGAAAGCAAGACAAATTTTATAAAATTTCAAATACATTATTTTGGGGACATCAGATAATTCACGTTTTGAACAGTTGACAAATTTTGGAAATATTTTAGATGTACAATTACAAGCCTCGGGACATTGACGCATAAAAGGCTCTCTGTGGCCTGATACAATTGCCAGTTTTAGACAAAGGATGGTAGACATCAAAATCTTCAAAACCGTAATTCCATGGTTGAATCCATTAGAAGATGCCATCTGAAAATACCAAAAAGAGTTGAGTTATTTGAGCTTAATGCCATTGTATAAGTATTTTATTCCTTGTACAGAATGTCTCAAAATAGACAAGCACACAGTATGTGATTCAGGAGAATGAAGTGTCCATTTTAGGATGGAGACTCTTAATGTGTTGTTCCGCTGCTATGGGAGGTAAGTTATTTTATAATATTCTGGGCATAAGACATGACATAACTACACATTTATTCAGGAAGAAATCATTTCCTGCATTACTAAAATACTTAACACATAACTTGCGACCCATCTGAACGGATAAAAAACTGAATTCCAAGGCATGACATCCCTTCAAGGTCCTTGACCTTCAAGCCGGGTGCTGGCCTTACATCCACATAGGCTATGTAATTTATAGAGGTGTACGATAATCCAGCCAGTAAAAAAGAAAGACATTTGGTCAGGATATCGGACCCCTAGCCATTGTAGTTGGTTTATCTCAACATGGAGACGCTATTTATAATAGCTACCCTGATTCGTCATGATGCTGGGCAAACACTTAATAGAAATCTATTGTGTCATATGATTAACACTCAACGCCCATAAATTCTACCCCTAATTTTTTGTAAAAAATGTAAATAATTTTACTACTTGATAACTCGTGCAAAAAAAAGTAAATAAAACTCCAAATAAAATTTGGGATATCGTAAAAAAAAATTGTTGCCAAAAAAATCCTGGCTTTCAAAATTGATATTATTTTACGTTCAAATGATCCATTAAACACAATAAAATTGTATTTGTATAATTCCAAATGAGGCGGTTAGAAACAAACGGGTGCAAAAGCAAGTTTTGCAGTATTGTGTAAACTAGGTTTAAAGTTGAAGTTACAAACAAAATAATATGTTATTAAAAAACAATAACAATCATACTTTATCTACTCCTCATGTATACACTTATATAAATTTGCAACTAAATAAAATTATGCTTCAAGAATGTAATTAAGCCTCAACCTTTTTTTTTGTGCCAAAAATTCACTTAAACCCGTTTTCTTATAACTGCCTCAATTCAGGACAGAAGAGATAACATTTTCCTCTAACTTTCTCTATATTTCCACTTGAAATTATGTAGTTCTTTTTCTTCCATTTTTGTACATTTCTCTAACCATGTGTTGTTGAAGTTTACCTCTTCGTCTCTTTCCCGATGACACCCTTCTTTGGCATTCTTACATCCTCCATCCACATTTAAAGTCCATATTACTTAAATTGTCTACTACAAAAGAAGTAAACAATTTTAACGTTCTATGAAACTATTTATGATGCCTCGAAGCACATTGTACTCTTTTAGAGGGGACCTTGAAATGTATTGTCTCAACTCAAAACGTTCAATGTTGATCTCTGCGTCACACGACACACGTCAAGCTTGATAATCAGGTTCATTCCAAACCCGACGTGACATATCTGCATCGACACTTGTCACAGCTCTCATGATAAGTTATTTATTTTATTCAAATTCTGAGGAAGTGAGGAAAACACTATCTTTCAAAAAACTTAAAAAGAAAAGTCACAAAACTCTGACAAGTTTCAATGAACCTTTATGAATTCAGAAACCAATTGTCAAGACCTTTCCCATAAAACATTGCAAAGTGTTATCGTTTATGTTTTACAGGCTTCACAGTCATAGATCAACGTGCCGATTAGTGAGGTATTTAGCAATAAGTTCAATTTTGAATTTTATTAATTTATAAATTAATACATTTATCCAAGTCGCGTCGAAAGTTTCTCAATGTCAAGGGATATTGCCATTGCATTTATCTTGGAATTGAAATCAATAAATATGTGGTTAATTTGTCTAGTATGATGAATCGGAGTGTTATGAGACTTTCGAAAGCCAAATTAATGATTAGGTGCAAAGTTTTTCTGTGAGACCTCAGATTTTAGACCAAACAAATTAAGTTTTTTCCAGTATTTTGCTCAGCAATGGTAGAAGACTGATTGATAGCAAATTGTCTGGGTTGGATGAATCTTTACATGTTTTAGAAATAGTAATACTTTTATCTTTTTCACGCTTGAGGGAAAAAGTGGAATTTAAAGGGGAGTTCCACTATTTAAAGAATCAGAATAAGGGATTTAGTCGAGAGGTGTTTGATGGCCATATAAGGTATGCGGTCAGGGCCAGAGGCACGGTTTGTTGGGAGATTTTGTACATAATTTTCAATTCTGAAAATCGTACATCAGAAAGAGTAACCACTTGGAGCGATTGGAGCTTCAAGAAACAGACTTACTACACAGTGTATCTCAGCTTCATGAATTGGTGAGGCGAGCCTATGTTCACGGAATCGACCTGCAATATTTTGTACTATGGGTTGTGCTTTATCATGAGGATGATAAGCCCTAATCCAAATGGATTTTATTGCTGAAAGAGGAGGATGTTCTCTACTTCTTTTTCGTTTCCGAATATTCTATGGCTGGCTTTTAGGTGTAGTGTACTGTTGAAGGATATTTCCTCGGTATGCATTTTTCATTTCTCGCAGTCGAGTCCGCGCCTGAAGAGCAAAGAGATTGTATAACTGTTTATGTTGGGGAGAGCCAAACCCACGATACAATTTTAAATATATTTTGTTTACAGTTACATGGCTTTGAATTATTAGATTTGTATTCTTTGTATGTGCAATGTGATCTCATCATGTTGTTGGTAGTGTTTAAGCTATTTTTATCGATGACTGAAAATTAGGGACGGCGTGTTTTAATTGGTCTGCGTACTGCACAGAAAGTATTGGCTTAACCCATACCCATTCATTAAACATATTTGTGTAATTCTGACAGTCAATGTGAGCGTGTTGTACATTTAGAGAAGAGGTTAAAAGAAAAGATGGTCACATTTTAATAAGTGGAGGAGTATAATCAGAGTGGAGAGTCCAATGCGTCTTAACAACAATGCTGTTTGGAGAAATAGGGGCATTCTTAGAGACATTATAATATATGAACGATTTGCATTAGTAACGTGTCGGAAGAATATGTGTTCCCTTGTAGCAGTGTTGACTACTTGTACCTGTCAAGTTGGCAATAGGTATATTTTGTTTTGTAAAGTTTTTGTAAAGCGGTATGACGAAGCTCCGGTTGCCATGTTGTATAGTTAGTCTTAGAATAAACGTGAACAAGAGTAGTCATGTTTGTATAATCTCCGGGTCGAGGCTCGATATCTCCTCGTAAGCTAGGATCGTTTCTGATCACATATCAGGTCCACACGGGGGCCTTAAGTATATAGTTGGTTTGCTTAGTGAAATAGTATAGCGACCACTATATTAAGGAAGTTTGTATAACTTCAAATCACGCCACGTACTGCAACGCAAACTCTTGTAAGTGCTCTTTAAATATACCACGGTTCCATGGTCCTTATGGTCCCGATCTACATCGCGTGCATAAGAAGTTCGTCTACCAGCTCATATTCACCACATGTAATGAAATTGTAAGTACTATTGATAAAATCAGTGTTATCCGAAAAATTCTTAGTTATTTATACAGTCCACTAGCTTCAGGTCCGTTTAAGTGCTTGGACGGCCGAAATCTAACTTGATTAGAAACTACCAACTGCGTCTCGGCAGTTGAGTGCACCAAGCAAGTATGTTGTGTGCATCGACATAATATACCAAAAAACATTTTGGTCCTCCGGGCCGGATTAACACTAGTGAACTATTATAGTGATATAAAACATTACTGTGGTGATTATGTTCAATGAGAGCTGGAAAAACTGAAATTTACGAAATTTGAGCACATGGTGGTTAGTACTTATGTACTGAAGCGGTCACGTGGTAGTAGGCAGCCATATTGAAATAGTAGTAGACAAAGGGAATATCTTAACTACTATATTTAGGAACTTTGGGAATTAAATGAGAGACAGGAAGTCTTCATTAGTGTTCAAAGCAGTGAGAAGTTGAAAAAATACATAATTTGGAACTCAATTTCTTACTCCTTAAGTAAAAATAATGGATGATCGTAATTTGCAAGATGGCGGAGAGAAATCACGTGATTCTTCTACAGCATTTAACAAGGAAGGTTAACCAGCAAGAGTGACCTAAGGTGCTGCAGTTGTGCCAACATAAATCTGGGGTTTGGAACATTATATTTACATGTATCTGGGTTCCATACCAACCGTCTTGGACATTTCAAGGAAGTACAATTAGTACATTAACACTAATGCAATTATTAGCCAAATTAATTAATTTGCATGGTCTTTTATTCAAGAAAATAATTAAAACAATTCATGGGGGTTGTGTTTAAAGTAAAGATTGCTGAATGTAAAAGTGTTAGTCACATTTTCAGTAAAGATAATTATCTTCAGTAAAAATAAATCATTATTGATTATTTATGGGAAACAATTGCCATTAGTATGTTACATGTTAAGAGATGTGGAAATCTAAAGGTACGTTAATACAATTGTTATATATATTGTTTGTGTTTTCTGAAAACTATTTTGTGTTGGACACATATTTTGTTTAATGAGGGTTAAATATTATTTTATTTAACTATACTTGTGTTAGATTATCGGGTTTATGTAAGTAATTCAAATCCAGTAACAATGGCTCTCGATAGCGAATCAAAAGCAGTTGCTAAGCGAAGCATGCTTAAGCGTTCACTTAAACAGCTAGAAAAATATTTGCAAAAGGAAAATTTATCTATAGCTGAATTATCAATCAAACAAGATAGATTAACTGATCTAGGGATTCAGTTCACAGGAGTTAAGAACTATTTAGAGCTTGAAATAGTTTGTGAAAATTCTGACGCTCATGCAGAGGAGCATGATAATTTTGAAGAAAGATTTGATAAACTTTCAATAAAATATAGGGAACTGATGGATGTTTTTGAAAGACCAAGATCTCCTACAGGGTCTCATGTATCTGAAACATCAAATAGGAGTAATAGTTTAAAATTACCGGCTATAAACTTACCTAAATTTAAGGGTGAACTTACTAAGTATTTAAGTTTCCGAAATACTTTTTTGAGTCTTGTTGCAAATAATGATAGTTTAGACAATGTGCAAAAGCTACATTACTTAATTTCTTATCTTGAGGGAGAACCAAGAGGCTTATTAGACAACCTGCAAATATGTCCTCAGAACTACGAAGTAGCATGGTCGTTGATTGAATCACGCTACTATAATAATAGATTGATTTTAGGTCAGCACGTTAAGCAGCTGTTAGACTTAAATAGTTGTAATTCTGGTTCATTTGTAGATTATAGGAAATTAGTCAACGCTGTTAAGGGAAATGTAGCAGCTATTGAAAATTTAGAATCAAATGTGCCCTTGGGAGAATTACTTATACAAGAAATTGTCTTGAATAAGATAAAATCAAACCATCGCAGTGAATGGGAAAATAAATTCTCAGCTGATGAGATACCAAAATTGGAAGATTTGATAGAATACCTTGAAAGGAAATGTCAAACATTAGAATTATCAGATTATAAGAAATTTTCAACAGCTGACAGTCATAGCAAACCTAAACTAAAGTCGTTGCTTGCTGCTAGCAACAATAATTCTAATAAATGTCTTTATTGTAATGTACAGAATCATGTAATTGATAATTGTAGAAAATTTAAGGGTTCATCATTTAAGGAAAGAAGGGAATTTGTTCAAAGGAACAACATGTGTTTTTTATGTCTGGCAAAAGGACATAGAAGTAGTGATTGTAAACAGAAGCCTTGCAGTAAATGTAATAAGAGGACTCATCAATTATTACACTATCATAACAGTAATATTGATGGCGCTAGTAATGCAGATTCAAATTATAATGTAAATTCAAGGGAGAAAGAAATTACTATAGCTGAAGCTTCTCAATCAGTTTCTGCTGCTGCAATGAAAGTATTAAGCGGCCTAGGCAGCAATGTACTGTTGAGTATTGCTTGTGTTGGAGTGAGGACGAATGGTGGGGAAGTGATCCCAGTTCGTGTTCTTTTAGTTTCTGTGAGTCAGCTCTCATTTGTTTCTGCTGACTTAGTTAAAAGGCTAGGTATTAAAACTAAAGCTTGTAGTCTTCCCGTAATAGGTATAGGGAATATTAATGCTTCTCCAGTAAATTCAATATGTGATTTACAACTTTTATCTAGGGTTGCTGACTTTGTATTAAATGTCAATTGTGCTGTGGTAAAATCCATAACCACACAACTGCCAGCTCAGAAAATTGAAATATCTGACTGGAGAATTCCAGATTATATTTGTCTTAGCGATGAAGGTTTTAATGAACCTTCTGAGGTTTCAATACTGCTAGGCGCAGATGTGTATTATGATGTTGTACTAAAAAATGTGTTATCTAGGAAAGGATTTCCGACATTGATTGATAGCCGCTTTGGTTATATTCTTTCAGGGAAATTTCCTGATTCTTGCCTCGAGGGTAAGATAAAGAAACCTCGTAATGTCAATTTAGCAAAACTAGATTCTTTGCATTCCAAACTATAAGAATTTTGGACTTTGGAGGAGTTGAATAGTTCAGTGCTAACTCCTGAAGAAAAGGCATGTGAATTGCACATTTCTGAGAACGTTTCCAGAAGTGAAACTGGAACATTTATGGTAAAGCTTCCTATTAAAGAAGAAGCTCCTGTGGTGGCCTTGTCAAGGAACAATGCTATCAAAAGATTGAAGCACATGGAAGGGAAATTAAATAAAAACCCTAAACATAAAAGTGACTATGTATCTTTTATGAAAGAGTATATTAGTCTAGGTCATATGGAGTTGGTCCATATAGAAAATGAAAATGATCAATCATTAAAATATTACCTACCCCATCACTATGTAATAAAGGAAGACAGCACCACTACTAAGCTTCGAGTAGTATTCGACGCTAGTTGTCCTTCCTCTAATGGGGTCTCTTTGAACTCTATGTTAATGACAGGTCCAGTCTTACAACCTGACTTGTTATCTATTGTTCTTAGGTTTAGAACCTACCTTGTTGCATTGTCAGCTGACATTGCAAAAATTTATAGGAGTGTGGAAGTTCATCCTGCAGACAGGGATCTTCAAAGAATTGTCTGGAGAGATTTTCCTGATGATGAAATTAAGGAGTATAGGTTGACGACTGTAACATATGGTTGTACTCCATCCTCTTATCTTGCTACAAGATGCCTTGTAGAACTTGCAAACGAATGTCAACAAACTCAGCCACAAATGGCTGAAGTAATTCGTTCATGTTTTTATGTTGACGACTTGCTGACGGGGAAAGTTCCATTGAAGGGGCTCAGAAACTCCAAGAGCAATTAAGTAGTACATTGGATGGTGCACATTTTAATTTGCGGAAGTGGTCATCCAATGAAATAAATGCTTTGTATAAAGTTCCGTCAGAGGACTTAGAACGTTCTTCTCTTTTGGAATTAACCAAAGAAGATTCCATAAAAACATTAGGTATTGTTTGGCATCCTGCAAGTGATGTTTTCAAAATAAAAATGAATGTCAAGGCAAACGTAGGAGTTGTCACAAAAAGAAGTATATTGTCTTGTGTAGCTTCTATATTTGATCCATTGGGACTACTTGCATGTGTGGTTATCAAATGTAAAATGTTGTTACAACAGTTATGGCAATTAAATATGAATTGGGATGATCCATTGGATACTTCTCTAACTGTCTATGAAAATTGGACTAATCTTCATAGAAATCTTCATGTTCTTAACGAAATAAAGGTGCCAAGAAAGGTATTACCCTTTCAGAATGCTAAAGGGGTTGTAATTCAAGGCTTTTCAGATGCTTCTGAAGGCGCTTATGGAGCTTGTGTTTATGTGAAATCCATTCCCATGGAAAATGAAGTTTACGTAGGGCTGTTAACTGCTAAGTCAAGAGTAGCTCCTTTAAAAACGCAGTCTATTGCTAGGCTTGAGCTTTGTGCGGCTTTATTGTTGTCTAGACTAATGAGTAAGGTTTTGGAATCATTAAAACTGACTATGCCATTTCAGGTATACTACTGGTGTGATAGTACCATTGTGTTATATTGGTTACAAAAGTCTGCTAACTGGAAGACATTTGTAGCTAATCGAGTATCAGAAATTCAATCTCTCTCTGATGTATCAGATTGGAGGCACGTTGACACTCATCACAACCCTGCTGATTATGTCTCTAGTGGTGTATTGCCTGAGGAAGTAGCTGACCTTCGTATCTGGTGGCAAGGGCCTAGCTGGTTGCGAGAACCAAGTTGTAAGTACAAGGATTTCATCTCTTCTGATCCTTCTGAAGATGCTATTGTGGAAGCTAAACCAGTTATTACTGTTATGTTAGCTAAGGTTGAAGGTTTTGATTTACTTACTTACTTACTTACTCACTCACTGGCACTATCGAACCCGTAGGTTCATGGCCGCACGGGCATAAGCTCTCCATACATCCCTATCCTGAGCTAATGCTTTCCAATCATTCCCTGTATAATTTACTTCCCTCAAATCATAGTTAATGTTATTCTCCCACCTCATTCTTGGTCTACCAACTGGGCGTTATCCCTCTGGCTTTCCTACAAGAAGCTTCCATGCAAGTCTTTCATTCCCCATACGTGCAACATGTCCTGCCCATCGCAGTCTACGAGACTTAACTGTTCTTATTATATCTGGCTTCCTGTAAAGACCATGTAGTTCATTGTTATGTAGTCTTCTCCATTCACCTGTCTGTTCATCTCTCTTTGGTCCAAACATTTTCCTCCGATTGAGGGTCTTTCCACTTTTCAGCGGTTGCCCTTTTACCAGCCGGCTGTTGGCCCTTCACATCCACATGTGTCAATCACAGAGGTAGATGATCAACAGCCAGTGTATGGGTGAAATGTGGTTAGCATGTCGAGTCCCCCAGCCGTTATAGCTGGTTCCTCAACCTGGAGCCGCTACTTATTGTAGCTACCCAATTGCCTCACGATGCTGGGTGGGCACCGGTCCCATACTGGCCGAAATACCATGAGAAAATTTCTTCCCCATGGAGACTCGAACCAGCACAAGTCCCGTAGCTCTGCGCCAAGGCTTTCTACCTTAACCGCTCGGCTACGGCGTGGGACCCAAACATTTTCCTAAGTACTTTATTCTCAAATACTTGTAATCTCCTTTCCTCTCTTAAAGTAAGAGTCAATGTTTCGCACCCATATAATATAACTGGTAGAATAATAGTTTTATATATTTTCAGTTTAACGTTTTTTGAAAGGAGTTGGGACATAAATAGTCTCTGCAATGCATAATAGCATGCATTTCCAGAATTGAGCCTATGTTTAATTTCTTTGTGCATCTCATTCCTATTTGTGATTATTGTTCCTAGGTATTTGAATTCAGCAATTTCCTCAAAATTTCCCTCATTTGTCATTAGCTGTCCATTTCCATTATTTAATGAATTTCTACGTGTGACCATATATTTAGTTTTATTGATATTTACTTCCAGTCCTAATTTCTTAGTGTTACTCAGTAGTGTGTGCGTGTTGACCTTTAGTATCTCTTCGCTATCGGCCACTAGTACTATATCATCAGCATAAACTAACAACTTATTAATACCATTTAGTTGTAAGCCTTCCTCATTCTCTAAAGATTTAATGGTATCCTCTAGTACAAAATTAAATAGTAGAGGAGATAGTGCATCTCCTTGCTTCAACCCATTCTGGATTTCAAAAGTGTCTGAAAACTGTTTGCCTACACGCACCCTACTCTTTGAACCATTTAGACACATTCGTATAAGTCTAACTAACTTTTTAGGAATTCCGAACTCCAGCAGGATACTATATAATTTCTCCCTCCTAATTGAATCATATGCTTTTTTGAAGTCTACATACAGTTGATGTACAGTACCATTATATTCCCATTTCTTTTCTAAAATCTGTCTTATACTAAAAATCTGATCTGTTGTAGACCTGTTTCTTCTAAATGCACATTGATGATCTCCTAGAATGTCATCAATATAGGGAGCAAGTCTGCTTACTAATATATTTGTTAGAATTTTGTACGAAGTTTAAAGTAATGATATGCCCCTGTAGTTGTTGCAATCAGTTTTATCTCCATTCTTATAAATTGGTACAATAATTGATTCCTTCCATTCATCTGGAAGAGCTTCTTTTTCCCAAATCATACTAAGCAACCAGCGTATCTTGTCCATCACTTTTTCTCCCCCTGATTTTATCAGTTCTGCTGGGATCTCATCTAAACCTGATGCTTTATACATCTTCAATTTTTCAATCGCCATTTCAACCTCCAATGCACTTGGCTCTGCGACTAGCATTTCTGCTGTATGTAAATTATCCTCCTCAATGTCCTGTTCTGCATGTACATTTAATAGCTGATTAAAGTAACTTTTCCATCTATTTAATATACTCCTGGAATCAGCAATCATATCCCCATTTTTTTTCCGTATTATGTTTGTTCTAGCCTGAAACCCTTTCTTCTCTATACTAATTCCCTGATATAATTCTCTAATGTTCCTATTTTTTGCATTAATTTCAAGATCATTAATCTTCTCTCTCAAATATTCCCTCTTTTTACTCTTTAGTAGCTTGGTGGTTTCCCGTCTAATACTACCCAATTGCTCTAAATTTACCTCATTTGGTTCGTGTAACCATTTCATTTTTGCTAGCTTTCTTTTCTTTACAATGTCGGCACATTCCTCATCAAACCATTTCTTGTTTTGCCTCTTTTTTAAACAACCAATGCTTTCTGATGCTGATAATTTAATAGTATCTCTTATAGCCTCCCATTCTTTATTTATATCAGTTTCTTCTTCGTTTGCCACATTGTCATCGGAAGATTTCAGTCCTTCAAATCTATTAGCAATTTTGATTTGGTATTCTTGCCGCATTTCATCATTTTTCAAGTTTTTTAATTCAAATTTTACAGAATCATCTTTAGCGTTTGTTTCTCTCATAAGCGATAGCCGTTGTCTGATTTTCACTCTGACCAGATGATGATCCGAATTGCAGTCTGTCCCTCTAACTGATTTAACATCGATGATACTACTGTGCCAGCGTTTATCCACTAATACATGATCTATCTGGTTCCGAGTTTCTCCATCTGGAAACGTCCAGGTGTATTTATGAATATCCTTATGCTGAAATGTTGTGCTCTTAAGAATGAGATTCTTTGATGTGGCAAATGTGACTAATCTAACCCCGTTGTCGTTACTATCTTCATGAAGACTGAATTTGCCTATTGTTGGTTTGAATATATCTTCCCGCCCCACTTTTGCATTAAAATCTCCTAAGACAATTTTCATATGACATCGTGAAAGGCTATCAGATAAGCATTCTAATTCTTCATAGAACTCATCCTTGATCCTGTCATCTTTATCTTCTGTGGGGGCATGTACATTTACAATTATAAAATCATGTTGTTTATCCTTTAGAATTATGTATGATACCCTATCACTAGAGCGCGGAATTTTATGAAATTTCATGTTTTAAACTATAAGTCGGAGAGCATTGCGACAAAGTATCTTCACGTTTTATGAAGTGTAGAATTGAATGGGACCAAAAAAAAATTTCATATTTCATAATATTTTGACAAAAGTTCATATTTTAGCAAATATTTCATATTGCTTCATATTTTCAACATTAAAAAAAATATATTTTTTTTTTCCAATAACACTTCTAGGAATTTGTTAAAATATTTTTTGAAGTGACTGTACCTCTGTAAGTTTTTGACATTGTAAATCGTAGACAAGTGGAAATTCTCCAGAATTCCTTTCTGAACAAAACAAATACAGTTAACCGGCAATAACAGCAAGATGAGTCAAGAGATGGATGGGGTTTATCCGTAACTTGGCCCGCTGGAACGAGAACATGATGAACTGATGACAGATTGATAAGTTTAAGGACAATAGTAGATTAGTGACCACCCACTCTTACCTAGGCAATTTCTTCACTTTGCTTGTGTACAGACATACTTCTTGTTGTTACTAGTGAAAAACAAGATGCCAAAAACTGGAGTTCGTAATTGGATTTCAGCATTTAAATGCTACACCAGGGATGGTAAAATAGTGTTTTGCACTTACTGTAGTAAAGAGGTATGTTCATTTTATATTTGAAATATATTTAAAATAACTAAATAATATTCTTTCTTAGCCTACATTTTATAAATTGCAATCTCTTGTGTCAAAATTAAATTGTTCCTATAACTCGATTTTATAGGTATCAGCAAATACCAAAAATAAAAAACCACAACTCAATTATAATTAAATTTAATATTATTGTTACATGTACATACGCCGTAGCGTAGTGGTTAAGGCACTGCGCTACAAGTCGGAAGGTCGAGGGTTCAAGTCCCGGTGGGGTCAGGATTTTTAAACTGACCAAAACCTTCTGGCGGCACTATGACCCTGGGGTCGACTCAGCCTCTAACGGAAACGAGTACCAGTCGCTTGTTCTGGGGTAAAGGCGGCCGTCACGCAGGGCTGACAACCCGGCTGACATCAAGTGCCGATTGTCAAGAAAAAGTGGGAGCCTTAACCTCCTACTACCCCAAGGGCCTCCTGAGGCCTGTAGTGGGATCACTTTTACATATATTGAAGCTCAGTATATTTATGCAATGTAAATAGCTACCATACCAAACTGTACATAGTCTCAATTTTGTCAGTCCTATATTTCATGGAAAGCTTTCTGTTTTGGTTATGTATTGTTTCTCGGATTTCATAATTAAATATAATTGAATAAATAATTAATTCTTTTTTATATACGTATATAAATACGAACAGCTAATTTAAGGTTATTGCTACATATACAATTACTGGAAGATAAATTATATTTGAAATGTTAAATTCATAATAAAAACAATTACTGGAGTTTGATATCTTTATGCAATGAGAATAGTAATCATGCCAAATTGTACCTAATCTAAATTTTTAGTGCTATATTTCATGCAAGTCTGTTTGTTTGTTTTGGTTGCTATGTTTTGTTCCTTGGATTTTGAAATTCATAATTAAATATCAATTAATAAATTAATGGATTGTTGGATTGTGTTTTATATATATATATTCCAGTAGACATGATCTATCTATTAACAATGTTTCAAATCGTAAGCATGATCTTTCTACGGGCATGGAATTAATGAAAAGCTAATTAAAATAAGAAATATACTGAATATCTTGACTTTTTGAACCACAAATAAGGTCTACTTGTCTCATTTACATGATGTTGGATCCTATATATTATACCGAATGTATGTATATGAAAATATATGTAATAACGTTAATAAATAATAGCTTCATAATATTTTCGTATTACAATTTTCATATTTTTCATATTTTCTTATTTTGATTTCATATTTTGGTAAAATTTTCTTCATATAAATCCTCGCTCTACCTATCACTAACAAACTTAATATCTCGGATAGCGGATAGGATCCTTCTTCTGACTAAAAAACCCGTTCCAAATGCAGGTCTTTCTGCACCCCCATAGTATAATGCAAAGCTTCCTGATTCCTGACTACCTTCTCCTGGCCACCTAACTTCCTGTAAAGCTACTATATCCAAGGGCGATTTATCTAGTTCCCGCGTTAATATCTCTAGTGCCCCGCTATTGTATAAAGCCCTAACATTCCATGTTCCTAGGAACATGTCCCTGTGTTTGAACCTTTGGCATGGGTTCCCTGAAGTAGTCCCCGCCCGGAGAACCGAATGGGGGACTATTTGACCTCCGGAAAATTTTACCCCAGTTAAACCCATGTCCGCATTTCTTGATGGTTGTACGTCACTCTTTCGCCCAAGGTACTTTTTTCAACTGGCTTATCACCTTCGACCAGTCCGGCATGGGTAACCCTATCGGCAGCAATGCTACCGCCGGCATAGCTCTCAGGATCATTTAAGCACGCAAGCCACTCCACCACGACAAGGTAAAGATACCATGGAGGGGACGGTTTGGATTTAGGGAAGTTTTCTTCTTTCTCAAAGCTAAATAGAGTCTACTCCTACGTATTAAGATTCATAAATAACCTTAAATGTGATAAGGGTCAACGTCGGGTTGGTCATCTTACTGCTCAAGAATTGTCTAATAGTGAATTGAAACTTGTAGGTTTAATTCATGCTGAAGAATTCTCGAAGGAAATTAGAGATTTAAAATCTCAAAAGTCAGTTGCTTCATCAAACAAACTTAAGTCTCTTAGTCCATTCTTAGATCCTAATGGTCTAATTAGAGTAGGGGGAAGACTTGAACATTCTTCATTGAGTTTTGATGAAAAACATCAAATCATTTTACCCTCAAATCATATTGTAACAAAATTGTTCATACAACATGAACATGAAAAACTTTTGCACTCTGGTGTGCAAGCTGTTCTCTTTTCTATTAGAAGTAGATTTTGGATCCCTAGGGGAAGAAGTGTAGTTCGTAGAATACTACATAAGTGCTTCAAATGTTTTCGTTGTAACCCCAAGTTAAGGTCGCAACTTATGGGTCAGTTACCATCGAAGAGGGTGGAACCTTTGCTTACCTTTCCTAAGGGTGGGAATAGACTATGCGGGTCCTTTATTGATTAAAAGAGACAACCCTAGAAGCAAAATTAAATTTAAGGCGTACATTGTTCTTTTTATGTGTCTAACTACCAAGGCAATTCATTTGGAGTTGGTCAAAAGTTTAACAACTCAAGATTTCTTTGCAGCCTTCAATAGATTCACTTCAAGGAGAGGTTTCCCTAATTCAGTTATAAGTGACAATGGGACGAACTATGTGGGGGCAAAGAATGAACTTTATAAGTTTTTTAAGGAAAATGAGGCTGACATAAAAGAACATTCAGCTGGATTAAAGGTAGAATGGAATTTCATTCCACCATCTAGTCCTCATTTTGGTGGACTATGGGAAAGCTCAGTCAAATCTGTTAAAACTTTGTTGAAGCGTACATTAGGTAAACAGGTTTTGAATTTTGAAGAGTTGAGTACGCTGTTGTATAAAATTGAAGCAGCCTTAAACTCAAGACCCTTGTGTAAAATGACTGACGATCCTCAAGATTTATGTTTCTTGACACCAAGTCATTTTTTGATAGGTAGATAAATGACTAATCTACCTATATCTGATAAGACCCATCGTCTTATTTGCTGTCGCTCCCGATGGAACATAATTCAGGAACTGTACAAGGACTTTTGGTATTCATTGTCCAAGGACTATCTCCAATCACTTCAAATTAAAAGGAAATTGACAGTTGAAGGTGATTGGCAACCTAAAATAAGTGAGCTTGTACTTTTGAAGGAAGACAATCTTCCACCACTTGTGTGGAAAATGGGTATAGTTGAAGGTGTGCATCCTGGTAAGGATGGCCTTATAATAGTCGTTACCATACGAACAAGAACTGGCACTTTTAAAAGGCCATTGATTAAGGTATGTCCTCTACCAAATGATCAATAGCATTTAGGAACATAGATTGATTGTATATGTGTTGTGTTTCAATTTTGTAGCATATTAAGTATTATTTTGTTTTGTTTTTCTTATTTGTATATGTTTTATGTAATTGTAGTGTTGAGAGTACTCAAGGTGGGGAATATGTTGACTATTTGTACCTGTCAAGTTGGCAATAGGTATATTTTGTTTTGTAAAGTTTTTGTAAAGCGGTATGACGAAGCTCCGGTTGCCATGTTGTATAGTTAGTCTTAGAATAAACGTGAACAAGAGTAGTCATGTTTGTATAATCTCCGGGTCGAGGCTCGATATCTCCTCGTAAGCTAGGATCGTTTCTGATCACATATCAGGTCCACACGGGGGCCTTAAGTATATAGTTGGTTTGCTTAGTGAAATAGTATAGCGATCACTATATTAAGGAAGTTTGTATAACTTCAAATCACGCCACGTACTGCAACGCAAACTCTTGTAAGTGCTCTTTAAATATACCACGGTTCCATGGTCCTTATGGTCCCGATCTACATCGTGTGCATAAGAAGTTCGTCTACCAGCTCATATTCACCACATGTAATGAAATTGTAAGTACTATTAATAAAATCAGTGTTATCCGAAAAATTCTTAATTATTTATACAGTCCACTAGCTTCAGGTCCGTTTAAGTGCTTGGACGGCCGAAATCTAACTTGATTAGAAACTACCAACTGCGTCTCGGCAGTTGAGTGTACCAAGCAAGGTATGTTGTGCGCATCGGCATAATAACCAAAAAACAAGCAGAGATTAGTATATTATGAATTTTGTAGAATGTTTGAAGTATGTCGCCTAAGGCATTCTGGACACCACAATTCCAAAAAAAAAATAATGAGTTTAGAGTTAAAATATCCCGCAAGCAAGTAGCTGCGAGATATAGGTATTAGAAAATTTAGGTCGTGTCTTCTAAGGAGCCTGGTGGAGAATTTATAAACTGAATATATGAAAATATTTTCGCGGGAGAAAATAGGAAAGATAGTAACCTCGGAATGGTGATCACTCTTTGGTTAATGGATGTTTTAATGTATATTGTAGTATCTCGAAAGAGACCATTTATACGGTTATTTCTATATAATAAGTCGTAATTTTGAATTTGTCTGTAGGCTTTAAATGTGTTTAATTTAACAGAATACCATTAGCTCTCTCATTTATGAATAAATTGATTAATTGATATGTTTAGATGCATTAAAGCCATGACATTGATATAGCTTCCATGTGTGAATCCACACATGATCTCCGAAACATAAATTTACCAAGTTTGACATGAACAGAAAACGCTCCATCGGTGATTAAAGTCCAGCCAAAATTGATTGAATTTTATGAAGCAGTTTCTGGGCATGCTCAGAAAAGGGAGTTGAGGGATAGACCTAGTCTATACCCGAGCAGTGCTTGTTTGAGTTTGGTTTACTGCTGAGGTGCAAGGGGCTACTATTTTGCTGAAAGAAACAAAACGATTATTTTTCTGGAAGTTAAGGTTCTGGGTTGTAACTGTAGGGATGGCGGTAGGTTTTTTTAAAGGAATGCGGCTTTTGCAGCCCCATAGAAAGGACAACCGCGACAGGACGCAGGATTTCCTGATGCACCTCAGTTGGCACCTTCAATTTAGTTTTATTGGCGAGTGCCGCGGCTTCATCCTGGGAGTCTTTGTGATTGCGTACATACCACACATTTGATATCAGGCTACTTCGTGTAAATGTACTGTATGATTAAATATCTTAAATATCTGGCACCTGAAGAACTGCTTTAGTCCAGAGCGAGATCTATATGCTTCCACTGACACGACTGTGTAGAGGAGACGTTTTGGGTTTCTCGGCAAGTATTTGAATTCTCTAGCTTCAGAATATATAGAGGTCGGAATATTTGGCATTCGCCTTCTGTTTTGGATATTTGTCTCATTTTTTGATAGAATATCCCAGGGATAAGTTATCGGATTGGATTTGATTGGTGGAAATGTTGAAGGGAGTCTCTTAAGTACGACCCTCAGCGTGAGTCCTTGCATAATGAGTATAATGTTGCTTATCTAATGAAGCGAAGTAATATATTATGGTTATGAAATCATCCAATTAGGATGCCTTAAGCTCGCCTTTGATTTTGGATTTCAACTCTATTTTAATTCTATAGAGGTTTCCATGTACAATTACTATTATTGGCGGATGCCGGGGTTCCTTTTTTAGATTGAGCCTTTGGTTTTTTTACACTGGACGGTTTACTGACAGTCGCTCCAGTGGAAACGATTGAGTTCGTTTGGGTCTCACCGTTTGAGGAAGTAGGCACGGGAGTATCAGTTTGTTTTACGTAAACAGCAAATGTGTTTGAAACTGGCACTACCGGTACCGTAAACATAACTGACACTGGGTTTTCGGGATGTTTAGAATGTTTGACTCTTTTCGTTTTCTTCTGTTCACTATTATCTTCTTTTTCTTGTAGGCAGAAAAAAATCCGCCCCTTGTGCTAGGAAGCACGGATTTGGTTCTCCACTGACACACTCTTAATTAATTTAGGAGTGCCGTAAAGAAAGCCGAAGTATCAGCTTCGTTTTTTCCTAATGGCTTCTATTTTATTTAGGCAAGTCAGTGTCAGATGAGGACAGCATTCGTGCACTCGAATTCTGGGAACGTATGAAAATATTGGTAATGATAAAAAATATACCCCTAATTTGTGCAGCCACTCGGGGAGATTTACTTTCAGGGCGGAAATTATTTCCCTTGACTTAATATTCGTATTTGACATATTACTCTATATAACAATATTACTGCTGATATTCCTTTAATTATCCTATATTAATAGCATCGTAGTCCACCGCTGTGGTCTAGTGTTAATGTCGATACCCTAGTTAGATCCCTGGTCGGCATGTAAAATACATGTAAAGGGAGAGGGGAAACTAAGATAAAGAGAACGATAGATAGGTCTTACCTTGAATCCTTATTAATTTAGGTATAATTTTTAATATTAATAAGATATATTTTAACAACAAGAGTAATATCAGGAAATGTTAATTTAGAAAAATTGAAACTCCAGGAAGAACATTTTAACATACATCTAGTAATGAGTATTATTGTAATTTATTCCAGATTTGAATGCGACGCTAATTATATGTCTATGAGATGTTAAAGAATATTATTTAATAAAATAGTAAGTAACTAGCGCTAAACAGTGTAATTTATTATTGTATGAGGTTTTCAAAACAATTCTAAAATCATCATCAACAACAACATCAGTAACATGTTTTAGACACGTTGGCCAGTTTTTCTTCAAAGTACATGAATTTTATATATGCAATTCTTTGTTGGGCATCATCTTAGTCTCTTATATGTAGTTTTGAAATTTAGGATCTCTTTGGGGAGCAGGTGGTCTTTCATTCTTAAAACATATTCATAACATGACTTCTGGAACTGTGCTCTTTTCTCGTTAAGTTTGAAAATGTTAAACTCTTTCCTGGGGCCTTCAATGTTATTTTTATCTGTTCTTTGATATCCCGTAACCGGTCGCAACAATCTCATCTCTGCAAACTCTAATAGTTATTTTGTCAAAGCCCAGCATTCACATTCATATAGGAGAGCTGGGACAGCAAGTACTTTCTAAATTTGCAATATTATTTCTTTTCAGGTTTTATCTAGTAATGTTATTTTAATTGTTCCGCAAAAAATATCAAATTATTGTATCTTATTTTTGGCCTACACCATTTTTTATGTTTCAATTTTTCATCTGAAATAATTAAATTCTGAATATGTGCTCAGTCATGGCAGTTTCAATCTATAGGCCTATAAAGTGGCATATCCGACTCCCTAAGCATTATAAACATAATTTATGATAATGTTTTTAGACACTTGATGCCCCATTTTTAATTAATGTGATACTCTTTTTACATACCTAAATACTGTTTTTACCTAAATACTTGTAATGTGTTCATATTTCTTGCGGACATTTTATTTGTGGTATTCGCAGATTTGATCACGTTACACTGTCCCTGGAACAATAATGTAATGTCTGCGTCTACAATATCGTAGAACCGTCCAGTCCAGATCTATTCTCTATAAAATACTACACACGTCATCGCCAAATTATTTATCATCGTTAGGCCCTCTGACACACATATATCACGCAACCGAACCCATCAGCACACTGTCCTTTATATCCCTCCTCACCATGCTACTTATTACTCACAATATTTTACTGTTTCTCTTTCTAGAATTTTCATGGAATTCTCTTGCACCCTATTTCGGAGACTACCAAACCATACCATCTTTCAGAATCAAACTAAAGAAGGTTTTATTAACTAACATGAAATGTATAAGATTTATCGATATTTCAACCCAATGTCTTTATATATATATATATATATATATATATATATATATATATATATTTTATACTGTAGATTTTCGCGGATATAAGTGTGATTAAGAACGTTTTCTTGGGTTTTCCGCGTCATGGATTCAAGGCATGATAATGGCATATAGGATCATGCCGAAACGTCGTAATTAGTGGCCAGAGGCCGACCTTGAACCCATGACGCGGGAAACCCGAGACAACATTCTTAATCATATTTATTTCCACAAAATTATCAATTTATAATGACATATGGGATCATGCCGAAACGTCAGAATCAGTGGCCAGAGACCGACTTTGAATCCACGACGCAGAGAACCCAAGAAAACTTTCTTAATCACACACACACGTGCACACGCGCTCACGCACTCTCGCACTCACACACACACACACACACACACACACGCATATATATATATATATATATATATATATATATACATATATCCGATAGGTGACAATGGACAACCTTGTCGTACAGGATACTGAATTAGACGTTTATTTTCTAGTATGTCCCGTAAGTCGTTTCTATTTGTATTGTCAAATGCTTTTACATAATCAATGAATACAAAGTAAGTAGGTGAAATTTCATTGATGGTTTTAGCAGCTTCGTATGGTCTTTATTATTTATTTGTAATTTATTAATTGCAATTTCGCTTTCGATTATCATATTTTCTTTTATCCTGTTGGTATTGGTTGTGGGGAAATTGAACTTGTATCCATTTTCAAGTATTCTTTTATCTTCTTTATTTAATGTTATTTTTGTTAAATTTATTAATCTTTTATCTTCTGTGGGCCTATTATAGTTGTGTTTACAATTTATATCGTGTTTATTTGAGGTTAGTTTCTCTGGTTTGATATTGATTGTATGGTATTTATTTTCCATAATTTTGTTGATGTCTTCATGTATCTGTTTTTCAATCCTGTACCAAATGGCGTCATTTGACATAAAGAATCTATGCACTAACATTCCACTAAACGAAACTTTAAACATAATAAAAAATAAACTAGATAACAGTAACTTAAATACAGAATACATAAACCAATTACACACAGTAACAAATACTATAATGAAGTAAAATTATTTCCAATTCAATAACCAAATATGAACAAGAAGATGGAATCCCGATGGGATCTCCCACATCAGGTATAATGGCAGAAATATTTCTACAAGATTTGGGAAACAAATACTATGAAACTTTAAGAAATAAATTCAATATAAAGCTAATTACAAGATATGTGGATGACGTCATGATTATTTATGAAAATGAGAACAGAAATGAAAAGGAAATTCTGCTAGCACTAAACAATATGCATCCTAAAATATAATTTACGGAAGAGATAGAACTGAATAACAAAATAAACTATCTAGACATTACCATAATGAAAAACATACAAAAAAAGAAACTTGAAATAAATATTTTCCACAAATCCACAAATAATATTAATAATAATAATAATAATAATAATAATAATAATAATAATGATTTATTTTAGCTGGCAGAGTTAAGGCCATAAGGCCTTCTCTTCCACTCAACCAGCGAATAGTAAAATTATACAAAAAATACGTACATATTACAATTTTAAGTTATTATTAAAATACAGACTAAACAAAATACAATGATGATGGATCTAATACTAGCTAATACTAACAAAAACATAGAATATAATAAAATTGAAATGATATAAAATAAAGTAAATAGCTTCCTAGATGATTATTAATGGAATGCTCTATATAGTTGTTATGCAGTTAATTTTTTCATTCTGTCGAACTTAAGATATCAGTTAATTTGGATTTAAATAATGATAGCGATTGACAGTCCCTGACATGACTGGGAAGTGAGTTCCTTGCTCTAGCCATATATATTGTGTAATATTCAGAGTATAGACAGGTCCTGTGTTGTGGTATCAAAAGTAAAGAAGAATCTTGTGATCTTGTTCCTAAATTGTGATGAGCCGATAAATTTTGAAAACGTGTTGTTAAATAACTTGGTAACTATGTGTGCAGAATTTGGAATAGTAACGTATGTGAATGTAAAGTTCTTCTGTCATTTAGGCGTAGCCAAGATAAGGCCTGAAATGAAGGAGGCACGTGGTCATAACGACGGAGATTGAATATAAATCGAATGCACGCATTATGAGCACGCTGTAGTCTGTCAGATAGATCAGTTGTCAGATTAGTCATTAATATGTCGCAGTAGTCGAAGTGTGGCATTATAAGAGTCTGTACAAGTATTTGTTTTAATTTTGTATGAAGGAAGTTTTTAAAACTATTTAGGGAGTGAAGAATTGAGAACACTTTCTTGCAGGTATTATTCACCTGGATTTTCCAGTCTAGGTGTTGGTCCATATAGATACCCACATTTTTTACTACTGAGCTGTAGGGGATGTTTTTGTCATTTAGGAGAATGGTAGGGATATTTTCGTAATTTATAATGCTTTGGATTCGCCGATGTCCTATAATTATGCACTGTGTCTTGTCAGCATTTAGATTAAGTCCATGTTTCTTCGACCATTGGGAAATTGAGTCTAGGTCACTATTTAATTTGTCTAGTGTGTCATGTACATCGTCAGGATGGGAGTGAATGTAAATTTGCAATTCGTCAGCGTATAGGTGATGTCGACAATAGGTAAATCTAGTGGATATATCGTTAATATATATATATATATATATATATATATATATATATATATATAGAGAGAGAGAGAGAGAGAGAGAGAGAGAGAGAGAGAGAACAGAAGTGGTCCTAACACTGAACCTTGTTGGACGCCACCCTTCAGTGATAGCCAGGATGAGGAAAGTTCTGCATTGGATACACATTGCTGGCGACCATGAAGATAGGATCCAAGCCAGTTAACAGCATTGTCCGAAAGATTCAGAGGGCGTAATATGCTCACCATTAATAACAAGTCTAGACACCCATACCAACATAAAATCAGCACATTTAATAGTTTAATCAACAGAATGCTAAAATTACCCTCGAACAAAACAAATTACAACAAAGAACTACAATATCTTAAAAACATGGCGAAAAACAAAACTTGAAAGAGAATCTAATAATAACAAAACATGGATAACATTAACATACACAGGAAATGAAACCACAAAACTAGCCAGAACTTTGAAAAAAATAAATAAAAACATTAACATAGCTTATAAAACAGGAAACAAATTAAACAACATAATATACAATAACATAGAAGAACACAACACATTCAACAACAAGGGAGTCTACAAACTAACATGTAAAGATTGTAATAAATTTTAATTGGCAGGATAAGTAGAAATTCCAATACAAGATACAAAGAACACCTAAAAGATTTCATACACGCGGGTGATAAATCAAGCTATGCTAAACATCTCATTAACGCAGGTCATCGAATGAACACAATTGAAAACACTCTCACGATAATCCACCGAGAAAACATTCCAGCTAGTATAAATATATTTGAAGACCTTGAAATTATAAAGGAAACAAACAACACCTCACTTCTCAATGAGAACGCACCCCAGTCAAACCCATTATACGAGATCGTCAAAAACAAGTCAGTTGCTGCTACAAACAGTTGGAGTATACATCACAGTACACAACAACAACAAGTAACGGAAACTCAACCTGCAGAAGATGGAAGGTAACTTCCGAAAGTTCTCCAGTTAATTTTATATACAATATATTAACAAGTTGAGGACGACGGCACCTACCAGTAGGTACAATTTAATTTTTAACTTTCATCATAAATTTGCTTGTTACGCGAGTTTAACAACTAGCAAAATTATTTACTTTTTTAGAACAAAATAGGGGCAAATTTGATAAGGGGTTGAGTGTTTTTCAATTATGAAACAGCAGGTTCTATTAATGTTTACGATTTATACAGTGCCACTTAACATTGACAGAAATAAAGTAAAAAGATGGACATGAAGCATAGTTATATATAATAATATTAATAATAATAATAATAATAATAATAATAATAATAATAATTATAAAACCTCGATCTTTAGTTGTTTAAAATAAGAGAAAAATTCGACCTATCATATTTCTTGTAGGATACAAAAGGACTGTACTACTACTATTATTACTACTAATATATTTAACCAGCATCATCCAAAATGCTGCATATGGAACCAGGTAAGGCTTCCTGGCAGCTAATACCGTTGTGAACATCGTTATGGTGTTTGATGATTTAAAGTGTCCTCTCCCTTTCAATTCTCAACCCTTAATGCAATTCATCAAAATTGCAATTTCCTTTGCCATTTGACGGCGTTTGTGTTCTGCCTGGATAGAATATTGTTTGGAGGAAGATGAGGAGTTCAGTCTAGAACAGGGTATCATAAGCTACACTGGCGGCGAGCCGAGAGTCGGAAGACTGGTGACTACGGAATGAGCCACGCTGTTCCAAGCATGAGCATATCGCTCATCTTATATATGCTAGACCCATCATGGGGGGGGGTGGAGCCCAGTGATTATATTTAAATGTACAGCACATCGCTTTGGCGTATATCCCATATTGCGGCAGCATTATTTGTATATGGTAAGATGTTTTGGAACAGATTAACAACTTGAGGTTGAATGATGTTCTCAATATTGGTCATTTGCGTCGTGATATGGAGCTCTGTGAACCTAAGAGATTGTATATGATAACAGTACAAAAATGTAGTGTGGCCTTATTAGTGCGGTTTGAAACTGATAGAATTACAAAGTAATGCTACATATGTAAAAACTAAATTAAGTTATAGGGTATTAAGAAAGAACTTTTAAAAGTTTACTTACCACTAAATATTTTTCAACTTGAAACTGACTTCTGTATTTGTTATTTTTGCAATTCAGACTAACTGCTGCAGTGACAATATTTAAAAAATATATATAATTATTAATAGCTGGTATATCTTGTAATAGTGCTGTATCACGCCACAAACATAATTACGCTGTAAGAGTAAATAAATGTGTTGTGAACTTGTAAAATAGATTAAAATTAGGAACAATACAATATGACACACTGAGACAAACAATAGAAAAAGTTTACAAGTGGATTAACGGATCTTTCTGACAGTTCAGAATATGAGAATATTTGATTGTGGGTCTGCGTTGTCATAGCAACTTATCAATCTTGTCAACAGCCAATCTTAGCCTTCCTGTCCAAAACTCAAACACGCCTTTAAAATATTTATAAATGTGGAAGTTATCCAAAATGCATATATGATATATTAGTTTAGATTTTATTAATTATGTTTTAGTCATCGCTGTGGTCTCGGGGTAACATCATTGCCTCGTACGTAACCGATCCGTGTTTGATCCTCGGTTGGAACAAGTTTTTTTCAGACTTTTGCTCACCTGTAAGACAAATGTCAGGAAGCTTTAAAATCCACACGGTTCACGAATATCATCTGGCCATCGTAATCATCATTATCACATTCGCCATGTTTAGTATGATTGTGTGTGTGTGTGTGTGTGTGTGTATGTGAATGGTTTGACTCGTTTTAAAATGTTCGTGTTGTCTCGGATAAGGTACTGGATTGAGCTGATCACTCCTTCGAGAATGCTTGTCCATGCCCTTATGTAGTAAAAAAATATGAATGTGATCAAAAGTTTAAAATTCCTCTCCCGACAGGTCGTGTCACTGTGAGACAGGCCCTAAAATGTTATTAAATATAATAATTGAAAGTAATGAAATAAAGATCAATGTTCTTCATTTACCGTAAAATTATCTATAAGGTGTGAGATTACACTACGATGGAGGAGAAGTATAAGAAGACATTTTGGTTTTAATTATTATTAATATTCAGTTAATTAGTATCCGTCAGTGTTTTATTTTAATATGCTTTATGCACGGAGTAAAATAGGGATCTTAAAACTCTGGTTAAAACTATTACTATTATTTTAAATTAAAAATTACTAGTACTGGTTGTGGGTAATCCAATGTGAAGAAACAATGCTTAAAGCAATACTATTATCACCAAATTAGGAAAAAAACGAGGTTAGGAGGGGACTCCAAAAGATTGGCATGGGCTAGGTATGGGAAAAGGGGAGCAAAAGTCGCAAGAATGTATGGAGAAAAAGCAGGAGGAGATATTTGGATATAAACCAATAATATATTCTCGCAGGTCGTAAAGGAAACGTTCGCTGTGTTACAGAGAGACCTAAAACAGATTTGAAGACAATAACTGTATGTATATAGTTATATAGTGTATGATTGAAAGAGAAATGGTGTAGGTTGGGGACACGAAAATTTCCAAAATTTACAGACGATTACAATATGCGATTATGTCCAATGTGCGAGAACTCTGAAGACAAAATATTTATACTAAGAAATTGTAACGATTTGAAATACCGGAGGTGTCACTTTTTGCCGGAAATATTTCTAAATTCAAATCGTTATAGATTGGTATGCTACGAGTTAATGGTCAACCTAGAAAATTGGATATGACGCGGAAAATAAGAACAACAATCATTCGTGAATAAAATAAATATGCAAACAGAGTGTAATTGTTACTACTAAATACACTGGTGTCCAAAAGTTTAGGATAATTTGTAAAACGGAAAATCAAAATGCTTAAAGAGGAGCAAGGAGTAAAAATTATTTATCAAAACGTTTCTCAGTACATTTAGTTTAGTTTACATACTAAATTATAATATCTCTTCAACAATGAAAAAATTAATAGCAATTATAAATGAAAATTGCATTGTTGCAGTTAAGCCCTGTTCCATAAATCTTCATTTTTAAAGAGAGTTATGATATAATCAGATGTAGTGTAAGAACAGATTGCAGTAAAATGGCACAAAGACAACATCTGGACCCTCTGCTTCGGGGTAGAATTATTGGGCGGCTAGAAACAGGACAGACACAAACTGAGGTCTCCATAGCACTTAAAGTGCCACAAAATGTTATATCTAGGTTATGGCGACGGTTCCAAGAGACCGGAGACGTTAGGCGAAGACCAGTGGGAGGTCGTCCAAGAGTTACAAATCCTCAGCAGGATCGATATCTTGCGTTAACTGCAAGAAGAAACCGAACAATGTCTGCCAGACAACTGAGTTCAGAACTTGCGGCCGCCTCAGGTATCAGAGTATCCAGACAAACTGTCTATAGAAGACTCAGAGCTGCTGGTCTGTATGCTAGACGGCCTGTAGTGTGCGTCCCACTCACCCTTGATAACAAGAGAGCACGTTACGGTGGAGTCAGGAACATCGCGACTGGACTCTAAATCAGTGGAGCAGCGTGCTATTTACAGACGAGTCCAGATTCAGCTTGAACTGTGATTCGCATCGCGTGACTATCTGGAGGGAGCAAGGAACTCGTTACAACCCCATGAACATCGTGGAAAGACATCCATTTGGTGGCGGTGGTCTCCTGGTATGGGGAGGTATAATGATGAATGCACGCACAGAGCTTCACATCTTCGCAGGTGGCACTGTTAATGCTCAGCGGTATAGAGAAGAGATCCTGGAACCTCATGTAAGACTTTTCAGGGGAGCTGGGGATCCAGAATTCATATTCATGGATGACAATGCCCGACCTCACAGGTCACAACTGGTGGATGAGTTTCTTCAGGAGGAAGATATCCAGCGTATGGAGTGGCCAGCGAGGTCTCCGGATACGAATCCTATAGAGCATGCATGGGATGCCTTAGGGAGACAAATTGCATCTCGTCAGCCTCCTCCGAGGACACTTCAAGACCTTCACATTGCTCTTCATGAGGAGTGGAATTTGCTGAGCATCGAACTCCTGAACAACCTCATCACTAGCATGCCACGTCGATGTGAGTCTTGTGTAGCTGTCAGGGGTAATCACACCCCATACTAATCATTTGAACCATTGTTGTTCAACTTTTATGTTCGAATTCTGAAATGCAGTTTTCGTTTGTTGTGAAAATGACAAGTGAATGACGTATTCATGCCATTGTTTCTTTCGTGCCATGTTTCTAATTATCTGTGACATACCTTACCAAATTTTGTATTATTCTGACAAATGCTTTATAATAAGTCGGCAAATGAACTAATTATCCTTAAGTTTTGGACACCAGTGTAATTGTATTACTTAGCTTCATTGGATAATTTGTAATATATTTTATAATTGTAATGTTATATATTGTTTTATTTTTTATACAGGGTGTCCCATTCAAACCTCACACATTTTAATTAATCATAACTAACAAAGTATGCGGAATTATGACATGAGGCCGTTATTAAACAAAAGAAAAACTCAAAGAATTTTTATTTCCACGCACTAAAACACCTCTATATGTGCACCACTATTAACACGAACAATATGAAGTCTGTATTCAATTTCGTGCCATGTTCTGTCCAACATGTCCATTGGTACTGTTGCAATTGTATCATGGATACGGGTTCGTAAATCATGAAGATCTTGTACTGGAGTTGCAAACACACAGTTTTTATATACCCCCAGAGGAAGAAGTCCAGTGGAGTGATGTCTGGCGAAAGTGGTGGCCAGCAAATTGGTCCGCCGCGTCCAATCCACCTATCTGGGAAGGATTCTTTGAGTGAATTCTGAACATCCAGGCTCCAGTGTGGTGGGGCTCCACCTTGCTGAAAGATTACTTGGGGTTGCAGATCAGCTACTTGGGGGTACAAGAACTCTTCCAATGTGTCTTGGTATGCCGGGCCAGTTATTGACTTCACGTGGAAGAAAAAATTACCTATAATCCTGTCTTAATCAGGTCGCACCAAACGTTTACTTTTGGGCTATCCCGGACGTGTTCACGGTAGACATGTGGATTTAGCGTACCCCAGATCCTTACTTTGTGTCGATTAACATGCATGAACCTTACCTCTTCAGAAAATAAGACGTTTTCAAGAAATTGAGGGTCTTTGTCAATACGATACAGCATTTCAATAGCGAATGCCTGTCGTCGTGGCCTGTCATCTGGCTTTATTTGTTGAACAATTTGCACCTTGTAAGGGTACAAACGAAGGCGCTTATGAAGCACTCGATGCACAGTTGATCTCGGCACATTGAACTGCCGGGAAGCTCTCTGAAATCCTGCTCTAATTTCTTAAATCTTTCCTTCTGAAACACGTGTACGAGTATCTCCTGATTCTTTTTTTAACGCTTCCACTCGCCAGAAACTTCTCAAGCCATTCCTTAATGGTCTTCCCATCAGGTGTATTTCCTCCATATTCTCTCCGGTAATTTCTTTGCACTGTAAATATTGACTTCGTCTCTGCATACCAGAAAACAGTTTGTGCTCGTTGCTTAGGAGTCGCCATTTTATTTTATGCTATTATTGTCCAACATGCGACAGATGAATTAGCTGCAACAGTCCACCGCTGTGGTCTCGAGGTAGCGTGCTGCCTTGTCACGCAGCGGGCCCGGGTTCGATCCCCGGTCGAGACAGTTTTTCTGGGTGAGGTTTTTATCGGGTGTTTTCCTCACCTGTAAGACAAATATCAGGAAAACTTTAAGGCTCAAACGGTCTCCGAAATCATATGGCCATCGCAATCATCATCATTATTCATATTCACTTAGATTAAGCTTAGAATTAGGGACTCTCCTGGCGCACCATTATCATCAGCACCCATCATATCATCGGGGCAACGAAACCCCGCCTTCTAGGCGCCCCAACCTCAAATGGGTTACAAGTACGCCATGCCAAGAGACACCAGGAATGTCGAAAGACAACCTGGGGCATTTGCAAAAAAAATTAACTGCAACAATGAGATCAAACATTCTTTGAGTTTTTATTTCTTTTAATACCAACCTCATTTCATAATTCCGCATACTTTGAGAGATATGATTAATTAAAATGTGGTAAGTTTGGATGGGACACGGTGTATTATTACTAGACATTAATTTATTGATACGGACTGTCAAAAGACGTATGACTTCCAGCCCGTGCGATCAATTTGTAAATCACATTGTGTGTGTGTGTGTGTACACACTATCAACTAAAAAGTAATTGGGTACCCATGAGTTTAATTACTTTAGTATGTCATTTGACTGTTGTGGTTGGTATGTGATGCAGTGAGTCAGAGTACCAGTTGAGAAGGAGATGGCACGTGATGCAGAGCTATCGCACTTTGATAAGGACATAATTGTGGGATGCCACCTCAGTGGACTGTCTAGCAGAGCAATGGCCACCAAGGTAAACAGGCCCAAATCAACAGTCGCATTCATCCTACGTAAGTGGAAGGTCGATGGACATTGTGACAATGGTCAACGTTCAGGGCGACCGAAAATTCTGGCCAACAGAGATCGCAGAACCCTCAAACGTGAGATGATAAAGAACAGGACACAACAGGAGTTTCAAACAGCAACAAACATGGCTATTTCCATTGGAACTTAAGAGGCCCATGAACTCGATTATCATGGAAGAGTAGCAGCACATAAGCCGCATATTACGAAGACAAATAAAGCTCGAGATTGAGATGATGTTTGGACCATCGTAACTGGACTCTGGAGCAATGGAAATCGGTTCTATGGAGTGATGAGTCGATATTCACATTATTTCGATCTGATGGACGTATTTAGGTGTGGTGCCTACCAGGGGAAAGGCCTCTACCAGAGTGTATAGTGCCTACCAGGAAATTTGTTGGGGTAGGGGTGTTTCTCGTTCTACGGTGTAGGACCACTGATGGATATTCGTGGTAAAATGAACTCTGAGGCATACTGTACAATTCTGGATAACGAAATGCTCCCAAGACTGGCGGTTTTATGGAATTGGTCCTTGTTACTTCCAGGATGACAATGCTAGGTACCAAGTCTCGGCGGATACTATATGGTGGTATGCAGAAAATAATGTTCATCGGTTGGACTGGACCGACGAGCGAGATCTCAAATGCCACCTTCCATTGTCCAACTGTGTCGCATGTTGCAAGAGAAATGGCGACGTTTTCCAGTGGATATTCTAAACTAGTGGAGGGCAGCCAGAGGTGGCACTACGAGGTTCTATAGGACAAAACTAAGTGCCCAATTACTTTCTGGTATATATATATATATATATATATATATACACACACACACACATACATGTCCGTGTGTGTGTGTTACTCAGTAAATTACACTACATTAACACTACAATATGTCTCACTTAACCTGTGGCCCACTAGCGGGAAAATTGACTCGGGAGCGAATCATCAATTCCCGCCGGCCAGGCATATCAATTTCACGACACTTCTCTCCCATTGTTGATGCATGTTAATGAAGAGTGAAAAGAAGTACATACCTTATGGCAGAAGATGTTGGAAATGTTCTCCTCCTGCATCCACACACTTTCGGGACCGTGATAGAAAAATCTTTAATTGCAGTTCTGTTATTTGTTTATTTCTGTCCTGATATATTCTTTTAGTTCATCTAACGTGTGGGATTTTCTTGCATACACTTTAATTTTAATCTAATTATATTTTTATTTTTGTCTAATTTATCCTCAGTCAGCACCTGTTTTATTACTCTTGGTTTCTTATCGAGCACAGAACCCATTTTTCTAAATGTATTTACAAGTCGTCGAACGGTCTTTCTATTTAGATTATTTACATCTGGAAACTATGTTCTGAATCGTCTAACAACTTCTCTGCAAGACTTTATTTTCACATAATTATCGTACATAAATACCCTATGATGTACTGTGAACACAAATCTAGGCGTGTTTTATCTTATAAGTTTATAAGCGTGCGGCTCGACTGACTCGGTCTGCCAGGCGCTAGTTACACTGCGTGGGCAGCGCGAGTTGATGACTCACTGCCCGCAGTCACTTTTCCCACTAGCGGCGCAAGTCGAGTGAGACGCATTGTAGTTTTTAATATTCTTTTATAATTGTAAGTTAATGTTTGAGTTTGAATGCCGCATTTATAAATTTCTCACAACTGGTGTAACATAATGAAAATCCGAGTTAGAAAATGTTCTAGGCAAAAGTATATATTGACAATACGATCCTGATACGGACTTAGTCATACTACGAGTTTTTATCGAACAGAAGTTATTTCGTGATACTGGTCATTTAATAGGCCTATTTATTTTAAATTCATGGCAAGGTTAAAAATTCTAGCGCTGTAGCTCCATGTATGGGCGACAGTTGTAGCTATCAGAATGAAAACTAACTTGAACTTACTCCATGACGCGACAGGCTTAGAAAGTCTATCAACTGGCTATTGGCCTCGTATTCACATCTCTCTCCCGACAGGGTCACTGTAAGGCCCGGATGGTGTGTGACACGTAAAAGTACGTATAAGGCGAGAGATTAAAGTGCGGCAATAGAATGGAAAAATAATTAGAGTAAATTCTATTCGTCTGAATACAGATTAACTATTGATTTAATGATTCCTAATACTTATTATTATTTTTATACCATAAATGATTAAAAATGTTTGAAATAATAATAAATAATTCTAATGACCAAGGTCTGTTTCCAATCTATGATAATACACTCAAGAGGCCTCTCTCCTATCCCTAGTGCGTCATCTTATTATTAAGAGAGGAGAGAGAGAGCATAGCGTATATATTTCTTCGAAAATTGTCTAAAATTAATTAAAATTATAATATTTTAAAGAGAAACGTACTTTTCTAATAAGCAGATAGGACTACATTAATTAATTAGCATTCATTTTTTTAATATATCTCCTAATCTTCGATTTAAAATATTTGTTTTAAAGTGAATCCTCTCCACGCTTTACATCATTACTTGTTTCATAAAGTCATAAGATTTCTACTTTTTTTTTAGACTCCATTATAGTATTGTACCGCATTGAACAGAATGTTATGAAGGATCTTAAAATTTGTAAAATAAGTAATGAGGTGACATTGTATTATTATATAAATGTAAAAATGTCTATGATCTGTTCACACTAAAATAAACTAATCCATAGCTAAATAAAGTTTCCTGGATGTGAGTTAAATATATTAATAATATTCAAAACTAGAAATAAAAAAAACATGCTTTTAAATGATAAAAAAATTACACACAGTAATTCGCATTCATCTCGAACAGTGTTTTGTTATTTTGTAATAAGTATTTTACTTTTTACTAATAATGTACCTTTTTTTGTGGAGGGATGGGTCAGGTATTTTCTTCATCCAGCTTGATCTTGATTATAAGTGTTCTTTTTATAATAAATTCACGTTGAATAGAGGAACATTAAAAACACGTATTTTCTGAAAATATGTCACTTGGAAGTTCCATTTAGCCATTATATTTTCTTGTTACAAAGCCTACAATTATCAGAAGTAATTTGATTAGACACAATTATCATAAGTAATGCCACGAGTGATTTCCAAACCACGACTCACGAAGTGAGGAGTGAATTTATCTAGAGAATTTGGAAATCAAGAGTGGCATTTGTTAGGACTATTTAACGAATAAAATTAAGCTCCTTACTAAAAAATAATTATTTGAATTAAGTTACCGGTGTTTTAAAATATTTATATAGTTAATATAAACGGCGATGTTTGAAAACAAATTTGAAATGTGAGGTTATGTATATTCACTGCAACTCGATCATATTATTTATTGCCAAATAGGTTCGCAATATTGTAAGAATGCACTCTAGTGGAGAAATAATGAAACACATCAAACTATTATAATCAACATTATAGGTTAATCATTTATATTTTGAATAAACAACTCAGTAAAATCACTGAATCTATTCATTATTTGCTATATTCAATATATTTGTTGGAGAAAAATAATGGTCTATCCTGTTCAGAATATTAAAAAAGGAGAAGCTTTCTTTATCACAAAAGCAGGAGCTGATAAAGAGAAATCGATAAAGAGCGAGGTGAAACACGACTGTCATTGGTGTAAAACAGAATTCATTCAAACGTGATTGGTCATTGACTACCATTTGCGACATGAGTTAAATAGTCAATATTAAAAATGTTTACTCTGTTATTTTTACAGTATCTCACGTTTAATGCATTTCATAAAAAATAAAAGCAGAAGCGATTTGTTTTTTCTTGTCCTGGCTAGGAGATTTGTGTTTTTTTCAACTTTTCAGGAAAGCTACAATCTGACACCAGAATAAAATAGTAATCGCTATCTGAATTAATATAAATGCACCGTCGCGTCGTTATCTGTTTTCTTCGTGGAGGACATAAAAAAGAAACACTTGAAATTTATGCTTCATTTATTAATTTAACATCTAAGGTCATTTGGCATCTAGGATTTTATATGAATTCAATAGGTTGTGAATTTCTGCTTTGTATACATCGTTAACTGTTTTAATCTTAATTATATTATTTAATTGAATGTGTCATTACGACTGAGGAAAACCAGGATATTATTTAGATGATCAACAACGAGGTTTTACTCGGTTCGTCTCTATATTAAAAAAATACAGTGTTATGGATTTTATTAATGAATCATTTTATAATATTTGTACATTTTTATCACAACCATATCCCCTTATATAATAATAATAATAATAATAATAATAACAATAATAATAACATATTTATTCAACTGACAGAGTTAACCACATCATCCATCCATTTAAGTCTGGATCTCCGTCTACTTATACTATCTCCAATCTTTTCACCCATAATCCTCTTAATCATTCTCTGATTATTTCTTCGTTTAACATGCCTCCAAATGTTATAAATTCTGTAATATGTAGTATATTGTACTTATCATTTCATTGTTAGTCCTCATTCCTTATGTATAATTTTTGTTATAAACTAGGTGAGGGTTAACAATTCGGTAGCGTAAAAAAAGTCTATATAATAAAATATGATGTATTTTAATATTAATTAATTTAATAGTGGCTCGAGCGGAGGCAGGAATGTGCTGACTCTGAAAGCTTGGAATGCAATATAGGAACAAACCAACTTTATTTACAAAAACCAAATACCAATAAATATAAAAACCCTTAGAATTACAGAATAAATGTCTTTTTATTATTATTAGATTAGATTTATTTAGCCTGGTGGAGTTAAGGCCATGTGGCCTTCTCTTCCACTCACCAGGACAAACATATATTACATCAGAATATAACAATCTCAACTCTAATATCCGATTCCGATTGAGGGTATTTGCACTTTTCAGCGGTTGCCCTTTTACCAGCCGGCTGCTGGCCCTTCACATCCACATGTGTCAATCACAGAGGGAGATGATCAACAGCCAGTGTAGGGGTGACATGTGGTTAGCATGTCGAGTCCCCCAGCCGTTATAGCTGGTTCCTCAACCTGGAGCCGCTACTTATCGTAGCTACCCAATTGCCTCACGATGCTGGGTGGGCACCGGTCCCATACTGGCCGAAATACCATGAGAAAATTTCTTCCCCCATGGAGACTCGAACCAGCGCAAGTCCTGTAGCTCTGCGCCAAGGCTTCGTACCTTAACCGCTCGGCTACGGCGCGGGACACAACTCTAATATTAAATACTAAATAAAAATTTGATCAAAAAGGTAATATCTATTATATTACGATCTATAATGCAACCAGTTAATGTTAGTTCAAATTAAGACTAAAACTAATAATAAAATGTATACAAGCAAGACATTAAATTGTCCCTGTCTAAAGTATATAAAAAACAAAAAAAAATAATGAGATATGGAAAACTAATTTTACGATTATACAAGATTAGTGTCATGGCGGACAGTGAGTAGTGAATATACTGGTCGCTCGTGTTTTTGCACAGTTCTCAGCAGGTGATTGTGTTTTACAGGTAGTGTCGGATATTTTGAATTTATTTGTGTGTACATTTATTCTGTATATAATGGCGCCACGCAAAACAAAGAATTCCGACGAGAATAAAGAAGAAGTGACAAAGCGTGTGATGCAGGAATGTTTGAGGGACCCTGCCATGTTGCAGCTACTAAAGGACTCGGTGCGTGAGGCGATAGTAAGCGAGTTGAAAACAACCATAGATCGGAACACCGAGGTCATTAGACAGTTGGAGCTGTCGTTACAGGAAAGAGACGCAAAAATAATAAAACTGGAACAACTGTTGTGCGAAAAAACTGATTCCCTTGAACAGTACCAACGCCGCCAATGTTTACGTATCTTTGGCATCCCTGAGATGGACGCTGAGGATACAGACAAAATAGCTATCGATGTGGCATCTAAAATAGGTATTAAATTAGAAACAAGTGATATAGGAGCCATCGTGCGAGGAGAAAGGCGGACCGGCCTCGGCCAGTTATCGTCAAATTCGTAAGCTATAGGAAAAGGAGAGAAGTTTTCCAGAACAAAAAACAGCTGAAAGGCAGTGGTGTTACAATAAGGGAAGACTTAACTCAAATGAGATATAAACTATTAAAAGAATGCATCTCCAAATATGGTGTAACAAATGTGTGGACAATTGACGGTGCAATCCATGTTAAAGAAGGAGACAACAAACGTATTATTTCCCGGACGTCAGATATATAATATGTGCGAACACGGCCAGTGAATAACCGAAAGTTATCACTTTTAACATTTTATTAATAGTATATAAAATTAAGATATTTTTAGTGGCGTGTTACCAAGTATAGTTTGTAATTTTGTTGAAATATTTTACGACCATTTTTCGTTTAAATAATGATTTTCTATTGACAGTCTCTGACAAGCTACAGTACAATAACCTTCCCACACCCCTTCTCGCCCCCACTACTTCAAGGAATGTTTTAGAAACAGCTTTATCCCCATACCCTACCTCCTTGCAGGTGGCCCATTTCAATGCTCAAAGTATTATTGCACATATAGATGAAATCAGAACAAATTTCTTCTCTTTGAATATCCATGCTCTTCTCATATCTGAAACGTGGCTAAATCCCAACATTACCTCTTCTTTAATTGACATGGATGGTTATACTTTTCTTAGACATGATCGTGTTTACAGTCGCGGGGGCGGTATTGGAGCCTTCGTTAGAACGGACCTTACTCCTAAAATTGTGTATTTATCTAATAACGAACCATCTGCTGAAATTATGTTCATAGAAATATTTGTGAGTTTCAAAAAATGTCTTCTCTGTGTAGTATACCAACCTCCTAAAATAAAAGCTATCGCTGAAATAGAGTCCACTTTACAAAACGCGCGAATACAATATGAACACGTTATCGTTATGGGCGACTTTAATATAAATATACTAGACACTGATAACAGACATACACAACAACCGATGGCTACGTTCCAGGCTTGTGATATGACTCTCCTATCCCTACGGCCTACACATCACACTCATCACTCTGAGACGTTACTTGACTTAATTGCAACTAATAATCCGGACAGAGTACTTACCCACGGGCAACTGCCAGCCCCGGGAATATCAGCACATGATATTATATTCTTAGCATATTCGCTGCACTGCCCTAAACCGACTCGAAAGACTATTACGTATAGAGACTTAAAACATATAGACAATGCAGCCCTAATTGAAGAAGCTATGCAGATGCCGTGGCATTCAATATGGACGCTGCATTCTGTAGATGAAAAAGTTGAAGCACTAAATGACTTTATACTACAATTATACAACAGACATGCCCCACTAAAAACTAAACTCGTGAAACGACGCCCTGCACCCTGGATGACTCTTTCAATTCGTAACTTGATGGCTGATAGAGACGCAGCACATAAGACATATAGACTCGACAAAACAGATACAAATCTCAATCAATATAAACAGTTACGTAACAAGACAAATCAAGCTATAAGAAACGCCAAACTTAGACATTTATACAGCCTAACAGATACCAATACTTCAGAAATCTGGAAAAACTTGAATAGAATGGGAATAGGGAGAAAAGACACGCAGGTAGACAAATTACCTGTTTCTCTGGACACACTCAATAATCACTTCACAGGTATAACTACTACTCCAAAGGATAAAGAACAAACAATAAATGAATTATCACTAACAAATCAACCCGACAGAGAACATTTCCACTTCTCATATGTTACAGATTACGACGTAAAGAAAGCCATCATGCGAATAAAAACCAAAGCAGAAGGAACTGACCGTATAAATATTACTTTACTGAATAAAATAATCGACGCTATACTACCTACTATAACTCATATTTTTAACTCCTCACTACAAACTTCTACATATCCCTCATTGTGGAAACAAGCCCTCGTACGCCCACTGCCTAAAGTTAAAATGCCCTTAACTCCGAACGACTTTCGACCCATTAGCATTTTACCTACCCTTTCAAAAGCTCTGGAACGATTAGTCCATAAACAACTGACTGACTACCTAAATGAATACAACCTTCTAGATCAATTTCAGTCAGGCTTCAGGACAGGACACAATACAAATACTGCTCTACTAAATATTTGCGAAGACATACGCGAAGCTGCTGATAATCGAAAACTTACCATTCTTACATTACTGGACTTTAGTAAAGCATTCGACACGGTAGACTTGGACTTATTGTTGCATAAACTTAAAAACCTCTTACTCTCTGATAGTGTCACGCAATGGTTCAATTCCTACCTTCATGAGCGCCAGCAATCTGTTGTAGGAAATCATGCATTATGTTCTTGGTCCTTCTGTAAAGCTGGGGTTCCACAGGGTTCAGTGCTTGGGCCTTTACTTTTTTTCAATCTACATAAATGACATATCTAACTCCCTAAAGCATTGCAAACATAATTTATTTGCAGACGACATGCAAATCTACATCCACACAGACAAATATTCTCTAAATGACGCTGTTGCCAAAATTAACGAGGATCTTGACTCACTAATGACTTCGACAGTTAAATATGGACTGCAATTAAATCCTAGAAAGTCACAATCAATCATTATGGGTCACCAGAGACTATTATCTACAATTAACCTAAACACAGTATCGCATGTGTCACTAAATGGAGTTCAAATCCCTTATAGTGAGACAGTAAAAATTCTAGGAGTATTTATTGACAACAACTTAAATTGGAATACACAAATAAACCATACATGCAAAACAGTCTTCTCAATAATACATTCATTAAATCGCGTAAGAAATTGTCTGCCATTCGCTCTTAGGAAAATGTTAGTAGAAACACTTGCAATGCCCCATTTTGATTATTGTGACACTCTTTTTACAGACTTAAATATTATTTACACTCAAAGACTTCAACGTGTTCATAATTCTTGCGCACGTTTTATTTGTGGTATTCGCAAATTTGACCATGTTACACCGTCCCTGGAACAATTATCGTGGCTTCGTCTAAGAGATCGTAGAACTGTCCATTCACTATCCCTTCTCTATAAAATCCTTCACACATCATCGCCTAATTATTTATCACGCCGCTTCATCAGACTATCCGACACACATAATCTTGACACTCGATCCCATCAGCACATTGTCCTTTATATCCCTCCTCATCACACTGTATATTATTCATTATCTTTTACGGTCTCGCTTACCAAAACATGGAATTCCCTTCCGCCCTATGTCAGAGACTGTCAAACTATAACATCCTTCAAAAACAAATTAAAGAATTATTTAATAACAAACTAACTTGGACACCTCACTGATAGTATTCTTTTAACAATTAATAAATTTAATTATCCATGAAAATAATATTAATATTAACAAATATTTTCTTTTTTTTTGTTTTAAATATTGTACAAACGTAAAATTAGTTTTCTATGTCTCATTATTTTTCTTTGTTTTATATATACATTAGACAGGGACAATTTAATATGTCTTGATTGTATACATTTTATTATTAGTTTTAGTCTTAATTTTAACTAACATTAACTAGTTGCATTATAGATCGTAATATAATAGATATTATCTTTTTGATCAAATTTTTATTTAGTATTTAATATTAGAGTTCATTGTGATTGTTATATTCTGATGTAATATATGTTTGCCCTGGTGAGTGGAAGAGAAGGCCACATGGCCTTAACTCCACCAGGCTAAATAAATAAATCAAAATAAATCAAATATTTAAAACAAAGCAAAAGAAAATATTTGTTAATCTTAATATTATTTTCATAGATAATTGAATTTATTAATGGTTAAAAGAATACTATCAGTGAGGTGTATACGTTAGTTTGTTATTAAATAATTCTTTAGTTTGTTTTTGAAGGATGTTATAGTTTGACAATCTCTGATGTAGGGAGGAAGGGAATTCCATGTTTTGGTAAGTGAGACCGTAAAAGATAATTAAAGCTCTTATAAATACAAATAAATGTTAACCTCAAGCCAGAATAACTATATGAAAACTATGGAAAACTCTAGGAATGTCGCGAAATATTATTCATATAATTCAAAGCGTGACGCAGAGAGATCAGTTTAATTTACTGTTCTAACTAGTACTTTATTCTCTAAGTAATTATTTATTGTTAACTAAGTGGTAATGTGTATTTCCACCTGAAAAGACGTAGTAAATAATATGTTCACTTACATAAGAGGACAGAGAAAACCATGTCAGACGAGTAGCGCTTCAGTGTATGTCACCTTCTTCTGACTTTGGGCCTAAAAGCCTAGCTTAAATATCCATTTTCCCCTACTTTACGTTCCAAATTAATTATGAAAAATCTTACTCTCTACCCCTAGGCTACTTCTGATCTGAATGTTTCCAGAACCTCGACTTCTAATTGTATATTGTTTTGATAGAAATGGTGATTATAGACCTTTATTGTCAAAGGTAAATCCGATTACCGAGTAATGTGTTTTCCACTTTCCAATATACACTGCTCAAAAAAATTAGGGGATATTGTGGAATAACCTATTAAGACTATGTTTTTAGGAACAGTATTAGATGCAATCACTTCCTATTACTCCAAAAGAATGTCAACAAGAGTTTGAAGTCATAAAGTAACCTTTGTACCACACCATATGTCAAAGAGATCCTGATTAGGAATATGGCAAACAAACAAAGCAACATTCACATGGGTGAAAATGTTTCTTTAGTATGGTGTATGGTCTCCTTGAACGGTCAGCACTACCTCACACCTGTATGGCATTGATGCAATGAGGTTAGCAATGAGTTCTTGGGGGATAAGTGGCCACTCTTCCATAAGAGCAATGTGCAGCTCTGGAACAGTTGTGGGAGGTGCTGGTCTGCCTGCAATGCACCTGCCTAATGCATCCCACACATGCTCAATCGGATTTAAGTCCGGGGAGGAAGCTGGCCATTGCATACGCTCGATACCCTCCACTTCCAGCATGTCGTCCACCAAGCCAGCTCTGTGGGGTCGTGCATTATCGTCCATAAAAAGAAAAAGAATCACCTATGGCATTAGCATAAGCACGAAAAAGGTCGGAGAATCTCATCTCTATACCTTACCGAAGTCAAAGTACCACCTTGGATAACGTAGAGGTCCGTACGTCCACCACTACTGACTCCTGCCTACACCATCAATCCACCGCCACCATATGGGGATCTTTCACGTACAAAAGCTGGATTGTTTCGTGTCCCTTTTTCTCTCCAGATGAATACACGCCGACTATCACATTCCATGTTGAATCGCGACTCATCAGAAAAAAGAACTGATCTCCATTCAGCATGCCTCCACCCACGATGTTCCTCCGCCCAGTTTCTGCGATCTGTACGGTGTTGTGGAGTTAACCTGGTACACACCATGGGCCTACGGGCATAGAGACCACTTCCATGCAGTCGATTAGGGACAGTTTGAGTTGACACCCTGCGTCCTGTTGCTGTTTGAAGTGTATTTCGCAGTTGAGTTGCATTCTGCTGTCTATTCCAACGGGCTGTTAACAAGAGGTAACGGTACTTTAGACTGCTTATATCGCTTACATTTATTTACACGACCTTATGTGTTTAACTTCTTGTATATGTCATCTTTCTTCCTATGTCAATCTGTCTCTCTTGGCTTTACTTGTCAATCGCAAAATCGTGTGTATGTGTGTTTCCCCAATTATTTTTCTGATCTCTCTAGTGCACTAGTGTTTCTGATGTTACTTTGTTATCTATCCCTTTTGACCATATTCTACTTGTACGTACGTCTTTTCCTTTTCGTTTCGTTTCTACCATTTCTATCTCTTGTTTTACCACTTGTTTCTATCTTTTGTTTTTTCTCTTTTATTTCTAGTTCTTACCACCGGTGGATTTTTCCTAAGGGTCACTATTAGCATCGCCACCCCAGTGGCTCTAGCATATCCCAGGCCGCCTTAGGGAGGACGTCCCCAGTGGCTGTAGTGTATGCCAGGCCGCCTCGAGGTAGTATGCCTCACTTGCTTCCTATCCTGATTTTCTGTTTCTCTTATCTTCATGCTGTTCCCTCCTAAAGGTCGCTGTTCGCATCCCCACCGAGTAGCGCTAGCATATCCCAGGCCGCCTTAGGGAGGAAGTCCCCAGTGGCTCTGGTGTATGCCAGGCCGCCTCGAGGTAGTATGGCTCCCTTGCTTCCTATCCTGATTCTCTGTTTCTCTTATCTTCATGCTGTTCCCTCCTAAGGGTCGCTGATCGCATCCTCACCCGTGGCTCTAGCATATCCGAGGCCGCCTTAGGGAGGAAGTCCTCAGTGGCTCAAGTGTATGCTAGGTCGCCTCGAGGTAGTATATCTCCCTTGCTTCCTATCCTGATTCTCTGTTTCTCTTATCTTCATGATGTCCCCTCCTAAGGGTCGCTGTTCGCATCCCCACTCAGTAGCTCTAGCATATCCCAGGCCGCCATAGGGAGTAAGTCCTCAGTGACTCTAGTATATGCCAAGCCGCCTTAGGGAAGTATGCCCCCTTCTTGCGCGATTGCTTTCTAAGTTGTAACTGTGGGGTGTCTGCCTAATGTCACTTAGCCAAGATTGACCTAGTTGCAGTCTATTTTCCTATCTATCGTTATATGATTCCGAGTGATGCGAGGGCCTAAGTATGGAGAGTTTCAAGGCGATCTAGTGTCCATTTATTATCTTAAAATTTTCAAGTCCCATGCGTGTGTGAATCCTCAATCTGGTCACTAGCATCCACTGACATGGAACGAGGCATACAGGTCAAATATATCCTTTCTCAAACTCGTCTATTTCAGCAGAAAGCCACCGCCAGCAGAGGGTATAAATTGTTATGTAATGCACCTTAACTTATTTTCGTGTAAGCCTTGAGTCCAAAAATTTAGTAATATCATTTTCCTCTAGACCGGTTAAGGCACTCCAACTTTAGGTAAGTATCCTAACTCGATCTTCTTGATTGTAAGGGAATTAATTTATTTTGTGTTCTATCGTTTCTACATGCATCGTACATCCGGAAAGATCGTACGTCTGTCCTACTCTTAATTGCATTTAAAAAATTATAATTCACTCTCAAGTTCCCAAGCCCCTTTTCTGTTCGTTTTTTCTTAAAACCAATTTTGCCAAGCTAATTGAATAACCGTTTGTTGAATCCTGCAGCTGAGTGTCCTCCTAGAGTCCCTTATGTTATTATGTTTGAAGAGGTCAAGTCAGTTTAATTTTTCTGCTCTTCGCACAGGCCGCTGTCTTAAAGAATATCTCGTCTGTGTTGGCGGGACAGCTCCTGTGGCTGCGGGATTAAAACCAAATCGTAAAAAGGACTCGCTATCGGAATCCGAGAATATAATTACATCCCTGACATCTACTTCTTCTAATCTAGGGGGCGTTTCTTCTCGTGGGACTATGATCCTAGCTATGGGGTGGTCGGGTTCCCAAGGAGGGTCGTTTGAATCGGGAATGTCGATTTCGGATGACTCCGAGTCGGCCTCGTCTCCATCGGATCGAGAATATGGATGGTTTGAATCCGATGGTGGGGTTAGTGTCGGGAGGGGATTTTCACGGGATTCGAGTCTTAGGTCCGGGTTTAATAGGTCCGGTTGAGAGGCAGTATGAATATGGTTGGGTGGTTTCGGAGTAGTGGGGTCATAGTACACCCTCTTCATTCGATTCACATTCACCGTAACCTCATTCTGGTTCTCCGTACGTATTACGTAATTAAAGTCGTTTCTGCGTTGCAATACCTGATGCGGTCCTGAATATTAGGGAGAAAATTTCTTACGTCCTTTGGAACCTATCGTCATGTTTTTTTAACAAAATCCACTATCCTATTTCAAATTCTCTTAACTGTTTCCCGCGGTTATAATATTTTCTTTATCTGTCTCTTCCCTCCTGATTCTTCCGTTTTACCGTCGCGTGGGCGTCTTTTAATGCCTTGGCCAACTCAGTTATATGCCAGTCGGCGGTATCTGGGCCGGTTTCCTATTTTTCCTAATTCTTGCAGTTAGATCATCAAGAGTAGGAGCAGTCATTTCTCTTCCGAATAGTAAAAAGTGTGGAGTATAGCCTGTGACAGAGTGTGGGAAACTTCGTGCCGCCATTAGTGGTTTATCGTTTGATTCAGCCCATGGTGGAATCGTTCGATTTTTCCCTGTGACATAGGGTGATATGCAGTTGATATGATTCTCTTAATCCCCAACGTTTGGCCCAATACCTTCTCTACTCACGATATGTCCCAAGTAGGCGACTTCTGATTTAGCAAATTCACACTTGTCACGGCTTAGTTTAAATTTTGCCGCGCGCATTCTTTCAATTACTTTTGTCAACTGGAAGGCGTGTGTTTCCGCTGACGGGGAAGCGATAAGTATACTAGGGGCTTAAGTTCTCCCATTCCCATGAGTACCTTATCTAGTATCCTACTCCATGTAATTATCCCAGTTTTCAGAGCATAAGAGACTGGATAGGGGTTCTTTCTAATAGCGAGCGCATTTCCCGTGTTAATTTCATCGTACCCCATGTCAGTACAAGGTAACACACCTCCTTTATCATATCAAAATAAATCTGCATTGTCTAACAACACAGGTAATTTTTTTTTCCATTTCTTTCGGTGTTAAGTGGCTCACTTTTTGTTCGAGCTCCGATCCTATCTCATTCAACTACTCGTAATTACCTAAGTCACGTCACGTCACGTTCGTAATACTCCGTCTCCGGTTCGTATTCTGTGTGAAGATCTAACTGCTCTTGGCTAGAACAACTCATATGCTTACGCTGGTAATTAAACAACACCCGATTTTCCTCCTGGTTTTCATTTTTATCATTTGATACTGATAGATTATTTTCGCAAGCCTCGGTGTTAAGCTCGTTATTATACTGCACCTGTAACACCTGGGGACATCCCTCTTATGGTAGCCAACGATGTGTTTTTCGTGTTCAATTTTGAATTCATACCCCTTTCCCCCTAGCAATAGGATTGGTTCCGCCTTGCTATTTTCCTTCGGATCCTCCTTTCTATATTTAATCCATGTTCTGTGTTTCTTATTTATTTGTGTACCAACCGGAAGGTTTTCCCCATGTGTCTCTAGGCAACCAATCTACCTCCCTCCTGTCGTCAATGGGCTCTAAGCACAATACGCTATGTCCGTTTCCTTAACGGGAGAGCTTTTCCCGTTCCTTTTCCTCATTTATCCTCTCTATATTTTTCCTTGAAACACGTTCGCCTATTCCTAATTTTTTCTTGCCCGCGCTTATCGTTTTCTATATTCGTCGGCTGGTGTTAGCTACTTAAACTAAACAGTATCGGGCGATGTTTCCTTTCGTTTAGAAAATCCGGGGCCTAATTTCATTCACGCAAACATTAGTTGTGTTGGTAGGAACACACAGGTGATAGGGTTCTGCCAATATATAAGTTTACCTTTGTCTAAACTCATGTCCATTCTCGGTTCTTTCAGTAGCTCTAGAGGAAGGCTTCCTGACTGGGGATTCTTTATGCCACCTAATACGCACCGTGTTGTCTTGGGGGCGATGGCAACCTTCCCTTGTGTCATTATCTCCCATCCATGGTCATTTTTCTCAGGGGTATGATCCGACAAATGGTTAGGCGAGATATCCAATTGACGCTGATCAGCCGCCCCCGAATCTCCCTGCCTCGCATAGGCCATGCAGTCCACCTGTGGGTCATGACCCTGTAGGGGATAGATCTTGGATCCTAATTTTACATAGCCTTTTTTCCATGATAATGTCTGCTTTTAATGTAGCAAGTATCTCGCCCTAATAATCCATCAAATTCCTCGGTGTAGCTGACATCATATATTTTGAATGTTATCATTTGGGAGCCTAATAATTCGATTGGTATGCCCGGTATACCATACACTGTGGACACCGCAGGATAAACCTCGGAGTTACTAATTCCAGGTTTTATAATAGAGACGCATGCTCCAGAATCGATAAGAAAGGAACAATCCTTATCTTCAATTCTGACGGTAACTAGCAACTCACGAGTAGTGTCATAGACCCTAGTCTCTCACCTTCTTCTCACATAGGGCCTAACTGCCTAGCTTAAATATCCATTTTCCCCTAGTTTACGTCCCAAATTAAACATGAAAAACCCTACTTTCTTAGCCTAGGGCCACTTCTCTGATCTGAATGTTTCCGGAACCTCAATTTCTAACTGTATATTGTTTTGATAGAGATGGTGAATTTAGGCCGTTATTGTTAAAGGTAAATCTGAGTACTGAGTAATATGTTTTTCAGTTTCCAATATAGTTTTGACATTCTTATCTACATCCTGTTTATTCAGGCTAGTTCATGAATATGACTTGAATATTGAGATTTTTGCCATAGTATTTATTACATTTTTTTTTAATTATTATTTTAGTATCATATGACTATAGGGTATCTCTACAATTTTAATATTCTATCCATACTAATTCTGCCCGAGGGCAGGTATTTCACTGTTATCATAGCACTTTCATTCTTTGCTTTGCAGCTTTACTAGGGAATTATTCATGTGGTATCTTCCCGTTGCTTTCCACACCGGTGAAGGATGATGATAATGAATTTTCATATATTGATTCATAAATTATTCTGTGAGTATTTTCCCAAGTCATAAGTGATTTTTGCGACTACAGTTCATGCCTCTGATCCATATAAAACAAAGATACCGTATTATGACACTTTTATATAATTACAGCGTTAATCACATTTCCCTTTAATTATGTGAAATTGCCCATTACCATCCATTTCCGAATTTATTTTTTCTATAATTTCCAACTCAATATCATTCTATTCAGTTACCAAGGAGCCCAAATACTTAAAGTTTATAATTGTTAAATCTGTTTTAACTGGACAACGTTATTCCACAAAATTGCGTTGATTCTTAATTTTTCCTTTGTTTTAATTTAATTTCAAACCCTCTTCCATTTATTTTTTGTATTCATCAATCGTCAACTAGTTTTGTAACTTGTCAACATCATATTACCTGTTATTAGCTTAGCCTCTAAATTTCCTTGAGTATCTATATTTTTTATATAATTCTGACCATAAAATTGTCACATCGCAATCTCCTCCTTTACAGGAGGCAATGTTCAAAATATCAAAAGTATGTCAGCTACAAGTTACTAAATGATCAATTTAATGAATATGCAGCCCATCTTGATGTCTCCAGATTCTCTTATGGTTTTCTCTGTGTTTCAAATGTGTACTGCTTATCACCAAATTAATTAATACGGAATCCATCACTGTGGTCTGGAAATAACGTCATTGCCTCGTACGCAGCGCTCTCGGGTGAGATTTTTTCGGGTCTTTTCCCTCACCTGTAAGACAGATATCTGGAAAATTTAAGCCCAAATGGTCCCCGAACATTATTCGGCTATAATAACCATCACCCATATCATATTCACCTTGATTAGTATGAATGACTGAGTTAAATTGTTTGTCTTGTCTCTGAAGTGACTCTGCAATTGAGCTGACAGAGAGTCTCTGTATGTTCTTGTGTGGTCAAAAAAGTACTTATGTAATCAGAATTACAAATCCTCCCCCAACCGGTCGTTTCTTTGTAAGATCCGGGTGATGTGGGGCTTTTTTCATGCACGTTTTTATTACAGCATACTCCCATTGCAATTATTGTAATACTACATGCTCTTATATTATTTATAATACAGTATGCATTATACAGGGTTCTCACAAATGCTTTTTCGAGTTTCGAACACATTTAACTTGCGTTTAAATAAACTTATAAACATGAAAACTAATACTTATAGAAAGAGAAACTCAAAACGTTTTGGTTATAGTATAACAGTTGGCAACAATGACGTATAATTACATACAACTTTTGTGATCAAGAAAGTACTAGTGTGATCGGAATTATAAATCCTCCCCAACCTGTCGTGTCTTTGTAAGGTCCGGGTGATGTGGGTTTTTTCATACACGTTTTTATTATAGGATGCCCCATTACAATTATTGTAATACTACACGCTCTTATATTATTTATAATACAGTATTCATCATACAGGGTTCCCACAAATGCTCTTTCGGGTTTCGAACACATATAACTTGCGTTTAAATAAACTTGCAAACATGAAACTAGTACTAATAGAAAGAGAAACTCAAAACGTTTTGGCTATAGTATTACAGTTTGCAGCATCACATTTGACAAGCAATGACGTATAATTACATACAACATTGCGTATTATTGAAAAAAAAAATGGCTGATATAGAGGATAGGCGAGTGTTCTGTGTTCTCGACTATCATGTCCATCAATCTGTAATTGTTGTTCAACGACATTTTCGAACAAGATTTGGTGAAGATCCACCCAGTGGTTCTTCAATTCGTAAGTGGTATTCTGATTAATTTACGACAAGAGGGTGCATCTATAGGAGGAAATCTTCTCGACGCCCGGCTGTAAGTGAGGCAACTGTAGACCGGACTCGTGAATATTTCACACGTAGTCCTCAAAGATCAACCACTGCGTTTGGGAGCTGCAGATCCCTAAATCCACCGTATAGAAAGTTCTGCATAAACGTTTGAAATGTCATCCATACCGATTGTAGAAACTGCAGTTCTTAAAGAAAGAAGATAAAATGGTGCGTCGTACTTCCTGCGAGAATATGCAGACACTCATGGAAACTGATAGATTTTTCGAATCCATAGTATTTACTGACGATTGCACCTTCCATTTTTCAGGTAAAGTGAACAAGCATAACGTTAGAATCTGGGGGTCGGAAAAAACCCAATACCTACGTACAGCATGTCCGCGACTCTCCTAAAGTGAACGTATTAAGTGCGCTTGAAGCCTGCAGAAAGTGTACGGCCCATTCTTCGTTGTAGAGAAAACAATTGAAGAGTGTGGGTATCTGTATGTGCTACAAGAATGACTCCTGCCTCAGCTGGAACAGGAAATGTTCAACGTGATATCTTAATAGGACGGCGCACCCCCTCATTTTCAAAATGAAGTCAGATTGGAGCTCAACACCACACTACCGAACTGATGGATTTACCATTTTGGTAATAGCGATGAATATCTTCTTCCTTGGCCTCCGCGTTCGCCAGATCTCACACCCCTTGACTTCTTTTTGTGGGGTTATATCAAAGATCTTGTGTACACGCCACCTCTTCCACAGATCTAAGAGGGCGCATCACAGCAGCCATCGAAACAGTTGACCAAGATTTGGTACAACGTTCATGGACGGAAATGGACTACAGGCTTGATGTGTGTCGTGTTATCAACGGACCCCAGCTGTGCTCACAACAGCAACAGGGCGCGTCCCCGGGTGGCGGATAGGGGAACGGCCGGTGGTTTGCTTTGCACTCCTCCTGGCTAGGTCCATACCGGACCTGCGGGCCATTTGTGAGGTCATCAGGACTCGAGCGACCTGACGTACTACATAGCTCGTGCTGCGCCCACTTCAGCAGCTAATCGCGTCCCCTCGGTGGCGTAGTGGGGAAAAGGTCGGTGGATCTGCTAGTCAGTCCTCCCTTCCAAGTCCGATGGGACTCGCGGACCATAAGTGGGGTCAACAGGGAGATGAGCGGCCTGTTGTCAAAGCATACGTGGATCCCGGTCCACAAGCGGGATTAGCGGCCGCTGTGGCGAAGCGGTGGGAGACTGGAGATCAGAAGCTCCTTTCTCTTTGTTCAATGAACCCGAGGACCATCTGTGGAGACACCATGGGCGTTTGAGCACCCTGGTGGATGCCTACATTGCTCAGTGGGCTGGACTCACAGCAGCGGCACGACTAGGCCTAGTCTTGCGAACGGGCTGGTAGGGACAATACCGGGCGTAATTGTGGGAATTACCACCAGGTCAGTAAGCTCGGAAAAGGAGGAAGCGCGGTCTTTTGGGTGTGGGATTAGCGCCGACTCCGGGACCGAGTGACCCAAGGACAATCTGTGAGGTCGTCAGGAGTTGAGCGACCTGACGTACTAATGCTCACGCTGGACCCACTTCAGCAACCAAACACGTCCCCAGGTAGTGCACTGGGGGAAAGGTCGATGGATCTGCTAGACAGTCTTCCCGGCTAAGTCCAAGGGACTCGTGAACCATTAGTGGGGTCGGCAGGAGTTGAGCGCCTTGCCGTACTATTGCTCACCTGTTGGAGCTTGCGAGCTCCGTGCTGGACCACAATTGCAACAGGACACGTCCCTGGGGGCACACCAGGGCACAGCTCGGACCAGTGCAGAGGGGAGCAACTGTGCTGGTTCCCGGCTAAGCCTACGGACTCGTGGACAAACTGTGGGGTCACCAGGAGATGAGCACCTGGATGCACTAAAGACTCATGCTGTTGGGCTTGTGGACTCAAGCCCTGGCCGGTCTCACAACGGCTGCAGGACACGTCCCTGGAGGTAGAACAGGGGAACGGTCGGTGGATCTGCGACAGCAGTCCTCCCGGCTAGGCTCAAGGAGCCCGTGGACCAACTGTGGGGTCGTCAGGAATGAGCGACCTGACGCACTATGTAGCTCAGCAATTTGCCCGAAGTTTCAACTCCAACACCTTCTCCCTAGGGGTGTTGGTTTCAAGCCGACAACTCTTGAATGTGGACGCGAAATAGATACGGAGGACAAGATACTGGGACTTCCGAGTATGGTCTTTGACCGAGGTATCCCAAGGGGTGGAGGCATGGGCTCAGATGTTACCAACGGAGCTCACATTGAACATCTGTAAGGTACTGTAGCCAAAACTTTTTGAGCTTTTTCTTTGAATTAGTACTAGTTTCATGTTTTAAGTTTATTTAAACGCAAGTTACACGTATTCGAAACCCGAAAGAGCATTTGTGGGAATACTGTATATAAAGTCACAATATTTTACTATTACCCCTGCCAATTGAGATCTCGTCTCTATTGTTTCTAAATTATCAAATTGTAGCGATTAATATGATAGGAGACATATAAACTAAGATACAACTCTAATATGCATGGATCTGAAACTAAAATGTTCCAAAATATATTAAAATGTTATTAAAATTAAATAAATCTATAAATAATGAAAATAGAATATATTACTAATATCGCTATAAAATATGTATGTGGAAAAGTATAAATATATCCAGGTAAAAATGCCACGTACATTTGTCTATAATAAAATACTGTAAAACGCTACCTGCTATACAAATGGCAAATAATAGAATAAAGAGGTATTGTCAGAACTCTACCTACTACACAACTTACAAATAATATAGGAACACAAAAAGGGTATTGTCGAAAGAATATAACTAATTCCAATTAGCAGTCTATACAACTAATAAGAAATGTCAATTCTTTAAGAAAAGATAACATTAGTTAGCTATTAAAAATCTATTGACCAATTCTTAGAAACCAATTAACGCTACTAAGCAATTCCAAGGAATGAGGATAAAGAATTACTACCTGGCTAGTACAGACAACAAAAGACATTCATTCACCTCTAGAAAAGATAATCTCTTAACATTGACAGTTTACAAAGAAACTGATGAATATTTATCTCTTAAATATCAAAGAACCAATTAACCCAGTTTTTAGAAATGTTATACATACTAGTAAATAATGTTATTGTAACAAAAATATATATTTAATTGTAAGGAGTGGATTCGAGAAAAGTGGGAGGAGCCACCGCCTTTATAAGCGAGAACTTATATCAAAATACGATCACTCTCAGTGACTCTGTGTTCAGTGTTGGAACATCGTAGACCTGCAGACCGCGATCTCCGATTCAGTTTAAATATTAGATTCGTCCGAGAAATAATTAAATTTAAAGTTATAGTCCGTTAAGCATTTGGACTTTGAAAATATTGATTCGAGCACGTGGACCTCTAAGTATTTCATCGACTCCACTCATAGATAAAATTTTGTAACTGTATTATCAAAAGTGTATTTCTCCGTAAATAAACAGTTTCTTGGATTCGTTAAAATTGAGTGTACATTTGTACGTTGTTCTTTTGCTTATAAAGAGTTCATAACCCTGAGATATTTTGCCTACCACCGAGCTCCGGTACAAAATTCAACGTTGTTAATAAATGCATTTTGTTAACATTTAAAATGTTAATCCATAATTTCATTAATTTATACTGGCTACTTTCCTCCCGATTTGATTATACTTTTACGAAATACATCTCTTTCAGTGTTCCTTTTTTCACGTTCCCATAATAATTCGTCAACTGTTTGTGTATTTTGTTCGCACACGCACGTGGGATCATTCATATTGTACTTTACTTAATACGTAATACAGGCTTTCCACTTTACAGCATTTTGCCTTTGATTGCTGCTTTCCAGAGATTCCTATCATCCCATTGCCCATCTTCCATACCCATCTTCATCATGGCATCATATAATCCCTCATGCAATGCTCTTCTACTTCTCCCCTCTTCCTTCTGCCTGGTACCATCCAATCCAACACCTGTTTAGGCCACTGGTCTTCCGACATTCGATGCACATGTCCATACCACTGTAGAGTTCTCTTTGTTATCCTATCGATAACAGTTTCTTGTGCATCCATTTCTTGTCTCATATATGTATTTGGAATATGTTCTATCATGATATACTCATACTTCTCCGTAGTGCATCCATTTCCGTCGCCAAGATTCTTCTCTGCATCCTTTAATGTATTGTCCAGCTTTCTGATCCATATGTAAGTATACTTTCTATCATTGTCTGTATAATCCCCCCTTTTTTTTGTTTTTTCTGGTCAAATTTCTATTCCATAAAAGACCATTCAGGGATATAATCGCCTTTCTTGCACAATTTACTCTGTTAATAATATATTTTTCACAAGTACCAGATTTATCTATTATAGATCCAAGATATTTAAATTCTTCAACACGTTTAATTATCATATTATTTATTTGTAGGTCTTCTGAATTTGCTCCGATTGCCATATATTCTGTTTTAATATAATTTATCTTCAGTCCACCTACCTCAAATACATCGACCAACTTTCTAATCATATATTCTATATCTTCTTTATCTTCTCCTATTATAAGCTGGTCATCAGCGAATAATAAATTGTGCAGTAAATGGTCATTAATGTTGATTCACATTCCCCTACATGACATTCCATTTCATTAATATATCTTCTAAATATATCTTGAACAATGTTGGTGACATCCCGCATCCTTATCTTCATCCTTTTGTTATATCAAATTCTGAAGATACTCTATTTCCAACCTTAATACTTGCTTTACAATCATACATTCTTTTTATAAAATGTATAAGGTATTTATTTATTCCAATCTTCTCCATTGCCACCCAAAGTTTGTTGATGGGTACAGAGCCATATGCCTTTTTCAGGTCTATAAACGCCATATGAACCTCTTTTCCTTTAGTCAACATCTTTTCTGTAATTTGCCTAAACACAAATATATTATCAAGGAACGATTTACCTGCTGTGAAACCTGTTTGTTCTTTTGATATTTTGTTTTGTTTTAGTTCCTCCAATCTAATTTTAATAATTGTACTTAACATTCTACTAATTGCTGCCATAAATCTGATCCCTCTATAGTTTTTATTCCCTTTATTTTTGTATATTGCACGATACTTCCACTCATCTGGAATAGGATCTCCTTCTATCACTTGGTTAAAAAGTCTAGTTAAAATTCTTATAATTCCTGAACCACCATATTTAATTAGTTCCATGGTTATTCCTCCTGGACCTGCCGCTTTTCTATTTTTTGCTGTTCTCAACACGTTTCTTACCTCGTCTTCTGTTATAGGTTCTATTAAGTCACCCTTTCCATTATCCAGTGTAGCATAGTCTATAAATACTCTCCTATTTTCTATTAAAAACATTTAAAAGTATTCCTGAAAAGTTTTGATTGGTACTAAATTAAAACTCTTTGTCATATTATCATTTCGCCTGTTTGTCTTGTCCTCCATGCTTGGGCTGACTTTGAATAGCCTACTGTATGCTCGATTTCTCCACACACCCTATTCCACATTTATTTTTTATGTTTCCTGACATCTGCTTTAACCTTTCTTTTTAGTATGTTACAACTTTGATAATCTTCATCTTTCTTGGAACTTAAATATTTTTTATATGCATTTTTCTTTTCTGTTATGATATCAAGTATTTCCTTATTCACCCAATGGTTTTTATGGTGTTTATCATTTTCCAGACCATGTGCTTCTCTTGCTGCTTAATATTGTAAATATACAAAAATAAACTGCGAATTTTCTATGGCCGGTTGCAAAGGCTATTAATGGATGATTTAGCACAAATTTTTTATTCTACTTTTTTACAGTTGGTATATACCTATACTTTATTTTATTCTCCTTTTCAATCTGTCCGACAAGGGAGTCTTTACGAGATGTAACGCTACCGCCGCGCCGGCATAGCTATCATAATCATCGGGTAATGCAAGCCCCACCACCACAAGCAAGGTGGAGGCATCTTATGTTAAAGAAGTTAACATTCTGGAAATTCACAAAATATCTCATTAAAATAATATTTAACTTTGTTTAATTGTTACTGGTTGTAAATGGAATTTACTTATGACAGTATTGTGAATTTTAATCAAAACGATTTTCCTTGCGTTAACTCAGATTTTGCTAGTTTTAATTGAATAAAATTTCCAATAAATTTTAAAAGGTTTTTCCGAATCCTGTAGAAATTCTGTGTTATAATAACATGAACATTCTATATGTGCTGTGGCAAGTCATTCGCTCAGCCTCTTGTTTCAGAAAATAAGTACTTTTATTAAGGGTGAAGAATTTATTAACCTGTAATTATTATCAGAAGTAGGGCATATTTATATTCAAATGAATTGGAATTAAAATAGGAATTAATTGATAACAAAATTAAAATGATATAACCTACCACAAAATAATGTCACAAGGAAGAAATAAAACACTAGTAGCAAGCAATTAGCGCCTGGTCATAGACCTGGACCTTCGCTATTGTGGTGAGCGAAACTAGTAAACATCATACAATGGAACCGTAAGCCCTTATGCAATGGGGAAAAAGTCTGCAGTTTCCTTTGTTAAAAGGACTTACAAGACTGCACTATTATCAAATTGTTATAACAATGCTAAGCCCAAAAACTTCATACAAAAGGCTGGGAAGTCGCAAACAAACAACTGGATTTTCCTAGGTAAACTGTGGGAAGAGTGATCCCCAAGCCAATTTTAACTAGGACATGTCGCTAGCAGCGGGTGCCTTCTTTGGCGGCATAAGGTAGATGCCGACAGACGATAGCCGCCCTATTAAAAAACCACTCCATTTGGTCAACCCTGAAAATTTGATATGAGGATGCAACTAATTTAAAGGGAGGGGACGAGGCCACAATCGCCTAAGTTTAACACCCCCGATAACGTCCTTAAGATATAATTTACCAATCAAAATTAGTGTAACATATAAACTGTTTGTGAGACGCTAAGATTTGGTGGAAGGGACATATGCCGACCCACTCAGAAATAATAAATATTTTTATTTAGCGAAAACTAGAAGCAGTAGTAGTTCAGAGTTGGAGTAGGCAGTTCAGTAGCATGGAGTAGGCAGCCAGTAGTCGGTTGCGAGCAGAGTTCGCCACTGGCGAATTGTTCCGGTAGAGACGGCACATCGCTTTGTATAAGTTACATCGCTTTGTTTAGTGTTATACACATTGTTAGTTCTAACCCACCAACAGCCTTCGCGTCAAATCGTCGTCTAACACGTCAAGTGTAAACAACGAGTGAAAATAAAAGTGCATCATCCAGTGGAATTGATCCAGGAAGCCTAATATATATCTCCCCAGTGAATGTCCTTTCTCACGAATACCCGAAATATAAGTCCATTGTTCTACCCAAATCTGTACCCAACTAGTCCGGATCACAATTGTTCATGAACCCATATCCTAGGACATAATTAAACAAGTCTTTCTTCAGTGCACAAGTTTGTCGTAGATTGAATTTTCTGAGTATTTTCCCATTTTATTTAATACAGTTCGGTTAGAAGAGGTGGTCCTTGGTGCCACTTGAGTATCACCATCTCCCAAATGTACAGGAACTACTTGTTGATAATGATAAGGTTTAACTCTATGTGTTGTAACCTTTACTTGCAACTTTTCAGGTAGTGATAAATTATCTTTTTTATTTTGAATTGAACCATGATCTGAAGAAGTTTGTAAAAATGTCGAGTTCTCTACTTCAAATGTCTTCCTATCTTTGAAATCATGTGATTTCATTAAATAGGTCTTAGAGTTTTCTGGTATTTTTGTTTGAATATTATTATTGCAGGAACGTCTGAGAATAACTGGAGTCCGTAGACAAAATTTTCTCTTCTTGCCTGGACTGATTTCATATCCTTGTCCTCTCAATAATTGCTGATCCGAACTATCTCTCCTTCCGTTAGATGAGGACAGCTTTTTGTAACAATTATTTTCATCCAAAGAAACATTTTCTAAATTATTCACTTTATTTTCCATCTGCTGCTTACTGCGCGACCTAAAATGATGCAGAATATTGTAATATAATTTGTTATTTTTGTTCGCATACTTTTGTTCCGTGCAGTTTCCTTTATTGTTCATATCTTTAGGTGGTATTATTATCCAATTTCTTCTTAGAGTTCCGTCAGAACTCATATAGTAAGGAACAATAGGGACTTCATATCCTTCATTTGGGGTAGGTGGCTGTGGTAAAGGCCTTCGAAATATTTCTTCAAGCTCAGGATTCTGATTTCGAATTGTAGAATTATTTTTCATTTTCCTTCTTTTGCTAAAGTAAAATGCTACTGTTGTACACAAAGCAATAGCAGTCATCATCGATAATACTGCAATAATTTTATATAAAATTATGCGTTCTGTTATCGGAATTTCTGATGTGTAATTCAAAGGAGATGCCAACCAAGCTATCAATCTATCTTTAACACGTTTGCAGACACTAAAATGTTCTCTCGTCATACATTCATTACAATCAAAACGTATTGTTTTAATGTTATTTAAATCCACCAGAGAATCCATATCAAAATTTATTATACAGTTTCCTTCCAAGTTCAATTCTTCCAAATTTGGTAAACCAACAAATGTTTTCGAATTGATTGATATTATTTCGGAAAAAGATATATCCAAATACTTTAATGACATAGATCTCAGGAAAGTATCATTTAATGGAATAGATAGACCTATGTCAGTATTCTTCAAGAAAAGTTTGGACATGTGCAAATGTTCAACAAATGTATTAATATGTAAATAGTTCAAATAGTTGAATGACATATCTACTTCTTGCAGATAACTTAGTTCAGTAAATGTATTATCACTCACAATTTTAAGTTCGTTGTTGCTCAGATTTATTACCTCAATATGGCGTAGTCTTCTGAAGGCTTCATTGTCGATTTTCTTTATTTTGTTGTTTGAAAGATCGACGTAGCGCAGTGTTTCATCCAGACCAACAGGTACGCTTGTGAGATTTTCATTAGAACATACTAGGGTTTTTGATTCTGTTGTGTAGTATTCTGGAGGACACTTTGAGAATATCAGTTTCATCATTATGGAAACTGTAATGCAGACTAAGTATGCTTTCATTGTAGATTTCAAGCTGTTCGCATCTAAAAAAAAAGAAAGTAAATTAAGTAATTAGTTCTGTTTGGATTACATATTTTATGACATATTTCCAATATTTATCGACATATTAAATCTTAATTTTATTTTTATTTCTAAATAATATCAGTAATACCTCAGAGATGGTACATCACATTTTTATCGTAAAACTTTTTTTTTTAACATTTGTTCCTTGTATATTCAATGTATTGTACCCAGGGTTTAACTGAATGGTCCGCATTGTGTGGCATATGACAAGGAGAACGAACAACCTAGGTGTACTGGAAAGATTTCTATAATCAGATCATAAGTGGTTGGCATACTAGAATCTTTTAGGGAGAAGAGAGAATTTATGGATTACAGGAGAAAGTAAGGAACTTTAGAGAAAATATAATTATGTCGCAAAATTAGTTAATATTTATTTATATCGCAAATTATAAGCACATTGGTAAAGAAACTATTCGCTCATTGGTCTTCTAGCTTCCCAATATCGTTTTTTCGCAGCGGATTATTGAGCCACAGGCAGGATTGAAGGTGAGCTCGATCTACTATTATTTGAACATCAAGGGCACACAGCTTACGGTTTCGAAACAGGATGGAGATGTTTAGAGAGAATCTTGTATCTTGTAATCAGGTGAAAGATCGCAACTGCTTTTATTTTTGGCCGAGTTAGAATGTTGGTTACCTCGATGAATGAATCCTTGATTTTCTTTTTGACGTATAATTTAAATGACGGTATGACAGTTGGCTACTGAAGGAAATATATGCCATATCTCCTCTTTTAGCTAATAAGTCTGCTTGTTCATTACCGTAGATTTGACAGTGAACCGGAATCCATTGTAGATTAAACATTTTATTTGATTTTTTTAATTGTCTTACATCATTTCGATAGTTTAATTAATTGTGACGAAGATGGGCCATGATAATATATTTATTTAATAGCGGTTCTACAGTCTGAAAGAATTATTACTTTATAGTAAACATACCAAGATGTAATAGTAGCTGGTTGATGGTGTGTGAATAGACTCGTTCTCTCAATCAAGTGCACTCACATGTTGTCTGACAGAAGAGAGGGCTGCATTGCTGCTCTTATATTTAGGCTACTTGGTTTTCAGCTGAGATCTATCATTATATATGCGGACCCAAGTTTCTTCTGGATATCTCATGTTAATTGTTTCTAGGACTAGTTGCTTAACTGTGAAATTGTCAGTTCCACTCTTGATTGCAGATGGGATAAGTTCTACCGAGAAATCTATAATATTAGTTTCCTTGGGATTTGGCATTTGTAGTAATTCTTGACGTTAGTAGTTTATTAAAATGTTTGATTCGAGGTTTACTCAATCTGAAAGAAACATTGCTGTGTTTTTAACTGTCTATGTCTGTCTCCATATGTTTTCCAGTAATCGTCTCCTGATATTCTTACAGGTTCTCTTCATTCAGCAGTATGCGTATATGCAAGAATAATTCTGTAAAATAATAGTTTACGAATGTATTTTGTAGTGTGCATGTAGGATAAAGTAATGAGAGAATTTTTGCAATCCATGTTGAACGCCAATGACGGATATTCACCTTTACCCTGGTCTCATATATTGGGAAGCATAGCCAGCCAGTTCCAAGGCATGAAGAACATTTACTCTGGCAAAAGTGTATTTAAGTGTGCGATGTTCTTATTAAATAGAAATTAGTGGTAGAATATGTGAAGAGTATTTCTGCAAGATTCTACGAGACTTGGTATTGGTGTATTTTACTTTTTTTTTGTAGTTCTTAGTTGAATGAGGAGTGTCAATGTATATATATATATGTGTGTGTGTGTGTGTGTGTGTGTGTGATGACAGAGAGAGAAGAAGTAAAAATAAACAATGGATGCAGAATCGTTCCAAATTATCAATCATAATATGCACAAAGATATGCTTATATATTTAGTCGCTGTAGGACACTGAACAATATAAGGCAACAAAACTCTGCCACGTAGGAACTGTGTAAATTAAGCGAAGTTCTCAAAAAGTCGAATTTATGATCCGATTTTCTTGCTTTACGGAATATGTATATTAAAATTGCTAATTAAATCGTTTGCATCCGGTTACGTTGCGAGAAAACAAAAATAACGGCCGATAGAGCATTTTTTAATTACGGCTTTCGGACAAACCTCTACTCCTAAATATCAGATTTTGATAATTTTTGGAGAAAACCCCTCTCGTTTCATTTCAATGGCATATAACGAGTTTCGTTGCTAAAAAATCGAAAATTGGTGCTGATAGCGTTATTTTAAATTGTCTCTTCAGGTGTCCCAATGGCCCGATTTTGTCGGTTAATGAACTCTACTTTGTTTCCTAATTGATTGCTCTTTGCCAAATTTGGTTTCTAAAATATAAACTGTGGTAGCATGAGCGTTAATTCTCATACTCTCTCTCTCTCTCTCTTTCTCTCTCTCTCTCTCTCTTTCTCTCTCTCTCTCTCTCTCTCTCTCACACACACACACACACACACACACACACACACACACACAATGCATATATTGCAAATAAGATTACTAAAAATCCACACACACACACACACACTTCGATGTCTACTAAAGGCTCGTTTCCATTCTGACAAGTTCCAGGCACATGACGCGCAACATGTGCCTGAACACGTTGCTCGTCATTCTTTCTACTGTTTCCAATTTCCTGCGGTATCTGCAAACATTAGTATAGAGGTTTGGAGAGCAAGACTACAGTTTCTGTTTATACAGTGGACCAGATACAATGCTATCCAGTGTTTTTTGAGGTCCAAATATTTGAGTGATATGGACAACTCTCATCTACTTCAGCTTTTGTGGTAATGACAGGCGCATACTTTGAACTTCTAAAAAACAAAAAAAAAGGCGAAAACGACCGAGATGGTGGATTAGAAGTTTTCCAGCGAAAACACATTCGGAGAGAGTTGCTCTTTTCTATTTTAGTTTTTTCTCAAGTATTGAGACCTCAGTGAGTGAAGTTTCTTCTCAGCTTCTTGAAGAGTGAATTCCGTTCCATCAGAAATCCGTTGCAGGGCATCGTTTCTATCGTTACAGAAACAACAGCTCTGACTTAATTGAAAATACCACAACCACAAACAAGAGAGCACGTTTGAACTTATACTCGCAACGCGGGTCTGGAATATTGACTGTACTGCGCATGCGCATGTCCTTGGGACATGTTGCAGTCTGTTTCCATTTTCTGTGGCACAAGTTGTGGCACATGTCGACCGCCGCAGTCGCTTGGCACGTTTTTGTCCCCGGCACTTGTGCTGCAACATGATGCATACTGTTTCCATTTCAACAAATTTCGGGCACATGTAAGCACATGGCGCTCAACATATTGCGGGACAAATTTGTAGTAATGGAAACGAGCCTTTAGTAAACATACCAAGATGTAATAGTAGCTGGTTGATGGTGTGTGAATAGCCTCGTTCTCTCAATCAAGTGCACTTACATGTTGTCTGACAGGGATATAAAAATAGAAGAGAGGGCTGTATATGCCTGCTCATATATTTACTTAGTTTTCAGCTGAGAGCTTCAATTGCACTCTTGATTGCAGGTTGGATGAGTTCTACTGAGAGATCTATAATGTTAATTTCCTTGGAATTTGGCATTTGTAGTAATTCTCGACGTTGGCAGTTTATTGAAATGTTTGATTTGAAGTTTACCCAATCTGAAAGAAACAATGCTGTGTTTTTCCAGTAATCGTCTTCTGATAATCTTACAAGTTTTCCATTCAGCAGTATGAATATATGCAAAAATAATTCTGTAAAGTAATAGTTTACGAATGTATATTCTAGTGTGCATGTAGGATAAAGTAAAGAGAGAATTTTTTCCATCCATGTTGAATGCCAATGACGGTTATTCATCTTTACCCTGGTCTCGTATATTGGGAAGCATAGCCAGTTCGGGTTCCAAGACATGAAGAACATTTACCCTGGCAATTGTGTGTTAAAGTGTGGAACTATCTTATCAAATAGAAACTAGTTGTAATTACTTAAGAATATGTGAAGAGTATTTCTGCAACTCTCTATATTGGTTTATTTTACTTTTCGTAGTTCTTAGTTGAATGAAGAGTGTTAATGTATATATGTACGTTTTTGTGTGAAATGACAGAGAGAGAAAAGGTAAAAATAATCAATGGTTGCAGAATCTTTCCAAATTATCAAACATAATATGCACAATGATATGCTTATATATTTAGTCGCTATAGGGCACTGAACAATATAAGACAACAAAAGTCTCTGCCACGTAGGAACTGCGTAAATTAAGCGAATTTCTCAGCAAGTCGAATTTATAATCAGATTTTCTTGTTTTCTTGTTATACATTTCGTTAATTAAATGGTTTGTATCCGGTTACGTTGCGAGAAAACAAAAATAACGGCTCTGCAGCGATTTTTAAATTTCGGCTATCAGGTAAACCTCTATTCCCAAATATCAGATTTTGATAATTTTTAGAGAATACCTTTCTTGTTTCATTCCAACGACACATACCGAGATTCGTTGCCAAAACATTAAAAATTGGTGCCGATAGAGTTATTTAAAATTTTCTCTTCAGGTATCCAAATGACCCGATTTTGTCTGTTAATGAACTCTACTTTGTTCCTTAATTGATTGCTCTTTGCCAAATTTGGTTCCTAAAATATAAACTGTGGTACCTAGAGCGTTAATTCGCTCTCTCTCTCTCTCTCTCTCTCTCTCTCTCTCTCTCTCTCTCTCTCTCTCACACACATACACACACACACACACATATTTGTCTTGATAATTTTCATTGTCTACTAAGCAGTATCGAAGAAGATTTGTAAAAGTTTTAAAACATATTTTCACGAAAAACCTTCCTTTGGAATTCGCTAATAAAGTAGGATGTTGGGATGTGTGTGCAAGAACCGCAATACAGGATCGACATCTTCCCCGTACCAGATGATAACGTATCGAGCCTCTGTATTCTATATACGCTGCCAAACTTGGAAAGATTCTATATAACTCAGTGCTTTGGTTGCGGGGGGGGGGGCGTGGGAGACAGCGTCCCTCCAAATATGTGGGGTTGAATTTTTTAAGTCAATATCCTTATAATATACTCTAACAGTATTGCTAGAAGCAACTGTGCATAGTTATTTTGTCAAAATGCCTTTAAACTACTATTTATCTATGAATAGTAATTGTATTATATCTTCGTATATTACCCTTCTTTATGGAAGCTGCTATAAAGGTGAGCCCCATAGAATATATTTCTTTTAACTAAAGCACTGATTGAAATGCTGTGTCTGTATATTACACTATTCATGTTTAAAACCTCGAAAAAAACGTACGAATAGCCTTATATTAACTAACTCACTGGCACTATCGAACCCGTAGGTTCATGGCCGCGCGGACATAAGCTATCCATACATCCCTATCCTGAGCCAATGTTTTCTAATCATCCCATGTATAATCTATTTCCCTCAAATCATAGTTAATGTTATTCTTTTACCTCATTCTTGGTCTACAAACTGGGTGTTTCCCCTCTGGTTTTCCTACAAGAAGCTTCCATTCTTCCCACATGTCCTGCCCATCGCAATCTATGGGACTTAACTGTTCTCGATATATTTGTGTTCCTATAAAGACTATGTAATCACACTGTTATGCAGTCTTCTCCATTCACCTGTCTGTTCATCTCTCTTTGGTTCAAACATTTTCCTAAGAACTTTATTCTCAAATACTCGTAATCTCCTTTCCTCCCTTAAAGTAAGAGTCCATATTTCGCATCCATATAATGTAACTTGTAGAATAATAGTTTTATATTTGTTCAGTTTAACGTTTTTTGAAATGAGTTGGGAAGTCAAGAGTCTCTATAATGCATAATAGCATGCATTTCCAGAATTGAGCGTATGTTTAATTTCCTTGTGCATCTCATTCCTGTTTGTGATTATTGTTCCTAGGTATTTGAATTCAGCCACTTCTTCAAAATTTTCCTTATTTGTCATTAGCTGTCCATTTCCATTATATAATGTATTTCTACGTGTGAGCATATATTTAGTTTTATTGATATTTAGTTCCAGTCCTAATTTCTTAGTGTTACTCAATAGTGTGTGCGTGTTGATCTTTAGTATCTCCTCGCTATCGGCGAATAGTACTACATCATCTGCATAAACTAACCATTGAGTTGTATGTCTTCTTCATCCTCTAAAGATTTGATGGCATGCTCCAGTACAAAATTAAATAGTAGAGGAGATAGTGCATCTCCTTGCTTAACTCATTGTGGATTTCAAAACTATCCGAAAACTGTTTGCCTACACGTACCCTACTCTTTTGCCATTTAGATATATTCGTATAAGTCTAACTTTTTAGGAATCCCGAACTCTGGCAGGATACTATATAACTTCTCCCTCGTATGCCTTTTTGAAGTCAACGTATAGTTGTACATTACCATTATATTCCCATTTCTTTTCCAAAAGCTGTCTTAAGCTAAAAAATGTGATCTGTTATAGACCTGTTTGTTCTAAATCCACATTAATCATCTCCTAGATTGTAATCAATATAGGGAGTAAGTCTGCTTACTAACATATTTGTTAGAATTTTGTATGAAGTTGAAAGTAATGAGATGCCCCTATAGTTGTTGCAATCAGTTTTACTTTCTTTCTTATAAATTTGTATGATAATCGATTCTTTCCATTCGTCTGGAAAAGCTTCTTTATCCCAAATCATATTAAGCAACTGGAGTATCTTGTCCATCAATTTTTTCCCCCTGATTTCATCACTTCTGCTGGCATTTCATCTGAACCTGATGCTTTATACAACTTCAATTTTTCTATCGCCATTTCAACCTCTAATGTGCTTAGTTCTGCGATTAGCATATCTGCTGTCTGTAAATTATCTTCTTCAATTTCCTGTTCTGTATGAACAATATTAATAGTTGATTAAAATAACTTTTCCATCTATTTAATATACTCCAGGAATTTGCAATCATATCCCCATTTTCATTCCTAATAATGTTTGTTCTAGCCTGAAACCCTTTTTCCTCTATCCTAATTCCCTGATATAATTCTCTAATGTTCCTATTTTTAGCAGTCATTTCAAGATCATTAATAGTCTCTCTCAAATTTAATGATAATAGGCCTAATAATATTTCTTCTTCTTCTTCACCGTCCGTTGGTCCTGAAAGCCAGGTTAGGGCATCCGGGATATGGACCCTAACCCTCGGTTGGACTATTGTTTGAATGTATGTATGGTTGATCATTATTATTGTACTTTGTAATCCCAGAATGTTGGATTTATTGATGGCCGAGTATATTAATTTCTATTGTTAGTATTGTTTATATTTATTTTTCTTAAACTCGCATATTGGTCAAAAGTTATGTATGTTCAGTTCATTTGTAATTGTTTTCTTTATTCAAGATTTGACTCACAATTTATATATTAAAGATCTTTTAGATAAAAGATGTTTATATACTGTCCAACTTGCTATAATATTGTTCCTTAGTACTAATTCCTACGTTATAAGCTTTCTCAAGTCAGATTAGCTCCCATTTCCTTCTTGCTCTCATGATTAAGATATCATTGGGAATCAGATACAACTTTATAAAATACTTGAAGGTATTTAATATTTCATGGTAATTAGTATATGTTACGTAAGCAGTATATGAAAAATGGATCAATCTTTGTCTCTCATGGGCCCGGGCAAAGGACTGTAGATTGCGTTTCTAATTGTAAATCACTTAGGTATCATAGTAAAAATAAATCCATGGGCACCAAGAAGTAGTAGTGGTGTTGCAAATAGATGTGATGAATAAATTTAAATAATTATTACATTTTTAAATATCACATATGAGTATATATATATATATATATATATATATATGCTATCTTGTAGAGTGGGCAATGAGACACTGTCACGCCATGCAGAAACTGGATTAGTCAAACAGGAGATATTGAACTGTTTAAACACCTCACATAAGCACTTACTTTCTTCTGCAGTTTTGGATCTGAAAGCATTCTAAATACTATCCAAATTTCCCATCACCAGACATAAATTCTGTACTAACAAATCTGGGGAAGTGTATCTTGAAATCAGCCGACCATACACTTGTGGAAAAAAATATATATTATTACATCATTATAATATGTATAATTAATGGTAGGCTACCTGTAAGTAGTAACTCCAAGTACAAAATTTACGATAGATGCTGAGATACGTGGAGTCAAAATATTGAGTCTCCCGTAAAACAAATGAAGCTATAGTCAACTTTTTCTTTTTAATTTCTGGGCAATTTTAATTTTGAAATCGTGTGATTTTGAATTGACGCTTCAATTATAATGAAGAAATAATAAAGCTCTTAGGATTTTTTTTTGGACCAAAGAGAGATGAACAGACAAGTGAATGGAGAAGACATAATACTGAGCTACAATGATCTTTATAGGAAACCAGACATAATAATAACAGTTGAATTTCATAGACTGCAATGTACAGGACATGTGGAACGAATGGGGAATGAAATAGGGGCATGGAGGTTTCTTGTAGGAAAACCAAAGAGAAAACACCCAGTTGGTAGACCAAGAATAATGAGGTGAGAGAATGGCATTAACCATGATTTGAGGGAAGTAGTGTATACAGAGGATGATTGGAAAACATTAACTCAGGATAGGGATGTGTGGAGAGGTTATGTTCACACGACAATCAGCTTACCGGTTCGATAGTGCAAGTGAGTTATATATATATATAACTAACTAACTAAACTAACTCACTGGCACTATCTAACCCGTAGGTTCATGGCCGCGTGGACATAAGCTTTCCATATATCCCTATTCTGAGCCAATGTTTGCCAATCATCCCCTGTATAATCTACTTCCCTCAAATCATAGTTAATGTTATTCTCCCACCTCTTCCTTGGTCTACCAACTGGGCGTTACCCCTCTGGTTTTCCTACAAGAATCTTCCATTCACGTCTTTCATTCCCCATTCGTGCCGCATGTCCTGCCCATCGCAGTCTACGAGACTTAACTGTTCTCATTATATCTGGTTTCCTATATGTAATTCACTGTTATGCCGTTCCAAATCAGGTCTTTCTGCACTCCCATAGTATAATGCAAAACTTCCTGATTCCTGACTACCTTCTCCTGGCCATCTAACTTTCTGTAAAGCGACTATATCCAAGGGTGATTTATCTAATTCACGGGTTAATACTTCTAGCGCCCCGCTATTGTATAAAGTCCTAACATTCCATGTTCCTAGGAACATGTTCCTATGTTGAGTTAGTTATATGCATTGAATTATAAGAGAATAAGGCCGAGGTCTACTTTCAGTGAATTTCTGAATACACTGCAACGAGGCAGCAGATAATCTAGCGAAGGAAAGCTGCAGTACAGTGATCAATAACAGCTAGACGGAATAACATTCGGCGAAGTTTACTCCTGCGTCTAAGCACGATAACAACTCCTGGAAACCTCAACCACTCATGACAACAATCTGCGGGATCCTGACATAAAATATCTAACATATATTTCCAGATTCAAGAGTGGATAGCTAATACAAATTAAATTACTTGTAATCGTATTTTACAATACAAGGATGGAATATGGTGTTTTACGTATGACTAGAAATATTTATGGCCGATAGATAAACAAGGGATCGGCCGCGGTGTACTAGTGGTTATGTTTCATGCCTCTAGTTCTGAGAGACGTGGGTTTAAACGCGGCCGTGGTCGATGGATTTTTAGGATGGAAAAATCCAAGGAAGAAAGCTTCCGGGACGGACTTTAAGCCATTGGTTCCGAGTCTGAAGATTTTCCATGCTCGTAAAAGAACCACAAGCCTGAATAAAACGGTCTCCGTGCAAAATTTACCGATCGTTTCCCATCCAGTAATACCTTAGTTATTGACAAGATGTCTCATCGATTCGCTAGGCCGATCCCCTATCACTCGCTGACATCTATGGGTAAATGAACGCAACTAAATTAATTTGGTAAATAAGTTTCCATTCGCGAGCGCCCTAATCTCGACATTGGGAAGGAAAGAGCTTAAGGAGAAGAAGATAAACGGGCATAAATTTTCAACGAATACATAAGAGACTCCATCATTGTATGGTGTAATATTTATTTTATACTATATAGAATTTCTTATCTTTAATTAAATTATCACTGTATGGATAAGATATTAGATGAACTATTTTGATGCTTACTTCAGGATCTCCATTTAGAATGTAGGGAAGGTCGTGTATTTTGGGCCACTTAACTTAAAATTAGTAACGCCTTTAATTCTATTTTGAAAATTATAAATATTATAAATGATGAATAGTACACAGTACTGATTGCTTTTATGATAACTACGTCTTATAATAATTTCCAGAAATCGTTTAAAAATTATGTTTACATAAATAATGATTGCGTGTAATTTTGCCCGGGGAATCGTGTAATTTGGGCCGATGTCTTATAGGTTGTACTTGCAAATATAATTACTCGTATTACTTTTTAAGTGATTTATTTTAAAAATATAAGTAAGAGAATACATTATAGCACTTTCACTCTTTTAGGGATTTATAAATCTATAGTGCAGTCTGTCCTCTTTTGTGTTTCTGAAAATAAGACAGAAAACATAAAAAAAACAGTTATGGAAACACAAGAAGTAAATACACGTAGATAAATAATGAACATATTTGATTTTTGAGATAACGTCTTGGATTCACAAGGTCAAATCATCAAAGAAATACATTACAAAATTGAAAGCCGAAAATGTATTAAATGATATAACCAATAATAGTAAAAATTATTAATAATAATAATAATAATAATAACAGCAATAACAGTGGGCAATAGTTTAATTAACTTATTGTCGAACACAAAATTAACTGATTAATTAAAATAATCATAAGATATTATTAACGTGCACTAAACATTATAAACGTTTTCTAATACTAAATTTAATAATGTTAGAAATAGTAGAAATAAGTACTAAAATAATAAACATATTAGTAAAATAACCTTTTCTCCGAGCGGCCATGAACCTACGGATTCTATAGAGCCAGTGACTTAGTTGGTAGTAAAGTAACTTTAATAATGAGAATAAATCAAAATGATTTTAGTTATGTTAATTATTATAGTAGAAATAATGTGATTAATAATTATTATTATAATTATTATTATAATTATTATTATAACCATAGGCTAATAATTTTAGTTCTTAACAATATATAACAAAGAAAAACATTTAATGCTCTATCTCAGATGCAGATTAAGAACTCTAGACGAGGCCAAATTTACACACTCTCATGAGGCCCAAATTACACACCATGTATCATTTAATTAAAAAATGTGTATCATAAAAATTATAGTAAATACGATTTTGAGATATTAATAAAACGTACTTTGAAATATTGCAGCAGTTTAACTAAAAATACACACACTTGACTTAACAACTAGCTTCCAAAAACTTTAACTTTGAACTGAAACTTTTTAGTGAAAATGGAAAATATCATATTTTCTTCATTGCCTCGGAACCTTGAGGGATACAGTAAAACAAGTTTCAGGGGGTGAAGTACTGCTGATAGTCTTGCTAATCCCGTTACAATCAGGGGGTGAACAAATTTGGAAATATAAACATTTTAAAAAGCCCAAATTACAAGTCGGACCAAATTACACGGATGTAAGTAAAGTGATCCCACAACAGGCCCGGAGGCCCTTGGGGTAGTAGGAGGTTAAGGCTCCCACTTTTTCTAGACAATCGGCACTTGATGTCAGCCGTGCGTGACGGCCGCCTTTACCCCCAGAACAAGCGTCTGGTACTCATTTTTGTTAGAGGCTGAGTCGAGCCCAGGGACATGGTGCCGCCAGAGGGTTTGGGTCAGTTTAAAAATCCTGACCCCAACGGGACTTGAACCCGCGACCCTCCGGCTTGTAGCTCAGTGCTTTAACCACTACGCTACGGCGTGCCCCATTACACGGATGTACCCATATCAAATTTAGAGGGAACGAACATTAGATTTTCTTTTCAGGACACAATATTTCCGATACGAGGTATGAGTGGTTTGGCTGTTTTCTGTGTATTGAAAGGTTTCTATTTATTGCAACGTGCCGTTAATAGTTTTTAAGGGTAAGCTATCCATTTTTAAAGGTGACTGATCTAAAAGTACTGTTTTAGGATTATATAAGCATATAGGCCTATATAAATATATATATATATATATATATAGGCGTATATGACATGAAAAGAAAAATAAATGCTAGAGTCGGCATTTGAACCCGAGTTTCTAAACGTTGTATGTTTAGCGCTCTAACCATCTGAGTTACTCGGGAATCCTAACACAAACATTTATTTTTCTTACATATGTAAAAGTAAAGCCTATTCCCACTATAGGCCTCAGGAGGCCCTTGGGGTAGTGGGAGGCTAAAGCTCCCACTTTTTCTGGACAATCGGCACTTGATGTCAGCCCTGCGTGACAGCCGCCTTTACCCCAGAACAGCGTCTGGTACTCATTTTCGTTAGAGGCAGAGTCGACCCCAGGTCCATAGTGCCGCCAGAAGTTTGGGTCAGTTTAAAAATCCTGACCCCACCGGGACTTGAACCATCGACCTTCCGGCTTGTAGCGCAGTGCCTTAAACACTACGCCACGGCGTGCCCCTTATATGTGTAGTATTCTCTATTTACTCGAGAGGCAAAGGGATATCGTTCCAATTGTCATCTAGTGGTCATTATAACAAGTAACCATATGTAAAGAGTAGGCTATATATATAGGCTACTATAAATACACTTAATATTGCTTCGTTAAAATGAGTCACCACACGCTATATTTTAGTAGGCCTATTTATGTTGGCAAAAGTTATGTGTGGTAAAGGATTTGAGAAGTGTAATAGTTGTTATTCCACAATCATTTTAACAACATAACTAACTCACTGGCACTATCGAACCGGTAGGTTCATGGCTGCGCGGACATTAGCTCTCAATTTATTCCTTTCCTGAGCTAATGTTTTTCAATAATTCCCTATATAATCTACGTCCATCAAATCATAGTTAATGTTATTCTCCCACCTCATTATTGGTCTACCAACTGGGCGTTTCCCCTCTGGTTTTCCTACAAGAAGCTTCCATGCACATATTTCATTCCCCATTCGTGCCACATGTCCTGCCCATCGCAGTCTACGAGACTTAACTGTTCTTATTATATCTAGCTCTTTGAAGTCTTCTCCATTCACCTGTCTGTTCATCTCTGTTTGGTCCAAAAATGTTCCTAAGAACTTTATTCTCAAATACTTAAAGTAAGAGTCCATGTTTCACATCCGTATAATATAACTGGTAGAATAATAGTTCTATACATTTTCATTTTTATGTTTTTTGATAGGAGTTGGGACATCAAGAGTCTCTGTAATGCATAATAGCACGCATTTCCAGAATTGAGCCTATGTTTAATATCTTTGTGCATCTTATTGCTATTTGTGATTATTGTTCCTAGGTATTTGAATTCAGCCACTTCCTCAAAATTTCCCTCATTTGTCATTAGCTGTCCATTTCCATTTACAATGTATTTCTTTGTGTGAGCATATATTTGGTTTTATTGATATTTACTTCCAGTCCCAATTTCTTAGTATTACTCAATAGTGTGTGCGTGTTGGCCTTTTGTATCTCGTCGCTATCGTTTAACAACGTAAACATATCAAATTCGACATAGTATGAAGTAAAACATTTTTAATTTGGACGAGGTGCTATTGCCACACAAAACACGTCCTTAACTGCATTGGAAGTGACATTAAGAAGCTATACGTAGAGACACACTCCATTAAATGTAATCTAATGAACTTTACCTTGGAATAATTAACAACGTACATTGAATTAAATGTATTTACGAATACAAAATTAAATTAATTTGAATGTAATGTAATTCAAATTTACCTTTTATTTGAAGATGTAAAATTAGTGGATATCACTGCATCAAAATTGAAGTTGCGGCGATTCTCTTCCGTTCTTGGTTACCGGTACATGTATCCCATTAGTCGTTTTCATATTAAAGATGTTATTGCATTCCTCCTGGAAAAAATAATAATAGTAATCAATAGATTTGGTGTTTACTTGATGAAAATCCATTATGTATTTAATAAATAAAACTGTCAAAGTTTTATGTGATTTTCATAATTTATTTTATTTTATTTAACATTCGTGACAATGATAAATTTAGAGAAAGCTTATGACTCAATTCCGAGGAACACATTATGGGAAGTATTGTAGAATTACAATATTGATAGAAACCTAATAGAAATTATTAAATAAATCTATAAAGATAACTCCGCTTATGTTAAAATTGGAAATATAATGTCTAATCCTATAAAAACCACGAAGGGATGGAAACAAGGGTGCAGTCTATCACCAATTGTATTTAATATTTATGTAGAATTAATATTAATGAAATGGAAACAAAGCTGCAAAGGTATGGGGATCCCAACAGGCAACAGATTTTTGCTGACATTACAATTTACCGATGATCAACTGGTTTTAGCGCAAGACAAATTTGATATGGAATTCATGATAAAAAGGTTGAAAAACACATATATGAAAAAAACAGAATATCTAGCAATAAATAGCAATGGAAGAGAAAATGTAATATTGGAAGAAGGAATCCAAATAAAGCAAGTGAAACAAACTAAATATTTGGGAATAATTATGGATAACATTGAAGGTATAGGCAAAGAGAACATAAAACACAGAATTGAATTGAGTAGCAAAATAATATCATCGTTAAATTCCATATGGTGGGATAAGCATATTTGGAAAGACACAAAAAAATGTATTGGTAAAACATTGGTGGAATCTGTTGCAATGTATGGAAGTGAGGTATGGACAATCAATAAGTACTACAAGAATAGACTAATTGCTCTAGAAATGGATTATTTACGCAGAAGTGCCAGAACGTCTAAATTAGAACATGTCACAAATAAGGAAATTTGACACATAATGGAAGCAGAAGAAATCATAATTGAAAGAATTGAGGAGAAGGAATTATAGTGGTTAGGACATGTTTTAAGAATGGAAGATGAGCGATGGCCGAAGCAACTATATCAATGACATCCGAACAGAAAGACGAAAAGTGGGAGACCAAAGTTAACATGGAAGGAAAACATGAAGACAGTAATGGAAGCTAGAGGGCTAAGCATCGAAGATGCCCAAGACCGTAGGCTTTGAAGGTTTGACACGGGAAGACGACAGCAGCTGTAAAAACCCGAAGATAGATAGAGATTTAACATTCGTAACAGCTTCTTCAGATGAATGTCATAAACACATATACAATTTTCTATTTATGTGTACACTTTTCTCTAGAACATGAGAACCTCGATTCCAGTAAATAGCCTGGTCCTCACTCCCTCTATTTTGAGCTCTAAATTCCAGCGAATAAAAGGCAACCGGGAGTGGATTGGAAGCACAGAAAGATTCTGCTTTCCAGACTGTTTTAGGGACTTATTGATGCACTCTTCAACCCAGGTTCTTTGGATATTCGTAGGGATTTATTTATTAATTCTGTCGGGAAAAAGTGCATTTTTCTAAGCCTCTGATAGAGTATCATATCTACCTGTATGCCAGTTCGCAGTTATGGGGGTGTCCCGGGTGATGGAGCGTGGCGTAGTAGCTTATTTTGTCGGTCTGCGCTGCTGGTCTGCTGCTGCTGATGATGATGATGATGCCAAGCTAAGAGGAAGAAACCGCGGCTGCCGCGGACGCAGTCCGCGATCCCGCGAGACGAAGACGACCCGACCACGCCCCCAGAGTCCCACCCTCCAATGAGAAACGACCATTTCCGGGCTAAGCTGATGATTGGTTAGCGTGAATTTAGAATTTTGAAAATTGAATTAAGATAAAATAATTGTATAAGTAAATAGATTTGGAGTTGAATTTACAATTGTTCAAGTAATTAAAATTATTTATAGGGAATTAAATTTACTGGTGGAGTCGAAACCCTTCTTGTAATCTTTTAAATACCAGTGGGCAAAAGAGAGACACTTCTAGAAACAGCACAATGTCATTGTTAACTCGGGAGGGTTGTTCTTATCATTGACAGCTGTCATGAGCCAGTGGTGTGAGGCGAGGTCCTCATGTTCTGAAATATACTGCATACTCAACTACAAATGTTAAATAAAACAAATATTTATGAAAATAATATAAAAATTTGATAGTTTTATTTATTGATTAATAATAATAATAATAATAATAATAATAATAATAATAATAATAATAATAATAATAATAATAATAATCCCCCCATGGGCTAGACCTTGTCGTGGTGGAGGGGCTCAGTACCTAATGACCCAGACGACTAGATAGGGAAGTCTGGTTTTTAACTACCTTGCTATCTATTAAGATGTGAAGGGAAGCGAACTAGCTCCAACGAGGGATACCTCAACGGCTTCAGAAGCGGATGAAGAAAATTGTTCTCAACGGTGAAGAAGGCGGAAGAGGAAACCTGCAAGCCAAGGGGTAGATGGGACTCCAAAGCTTTGGTTAGAAATCCGTCTAGGAGAAGGAAACTCCGAAATAAATCCCCAATCCACTAGGAAGATGGTTGTGCGTCTGGGCTGGTAACCCGACTATGTAAAAAAATTCCAAACTCATCTCTCTCACAGTGTTCAGCTGGACGGATTTAATGAGAAGAGATACTAGATTGAAGTTTTATAAAACATTGGCAGTTCCTGCATTACTTTATGGGAGCGAAACTTGGGTAATGACCAAATAATTGCAAAAGTAGAATACAAAGCGCAGACATGAACTTCCTTAGAAGAACAAAAGGCTGCACAAGATTGGATCGGATAAGGAATTAAGATATAAGAACAGAATTAAATATATATCCATTGGATGAGAAAATCAGAGAATATAGAGAGAAATGGTTTACACACGTGGAAAGAATGAATGTATCAAGATTACCAAGAGCAGCATTCAACTACAAGCCAAGAGGTTCAAAGAATGTAGGAAGGCCAGTGAAAAGATGGACAGAACAACTGTGAGGCGGAACAGGCAATTTGCCTAGCCCGTAAAGTGAAGAAGAAGAATAAGAAGAAGATGATAATAATAATAATAATAATAATAATAATAATAATAATAATAATAATAATAATAATAATAATAATAATAATAATAATAATAATTGTAATGACTGTAATGCATTTACACAAATGTGTTAGAATACTAGTTGATACATTGTCTTTGATTCTGACAGGTCCATCACCATGACGTGATCGATAGATTCCCTTCCACTCCGGCAGACTAGTTGCGATTCCCTGCTGGTAAGTGATTTTCGGGCATAAGAATGATGAATATTGAAATGTTTCTGACGGAAATCCTTACAAATACTTTCGAGAAGGTAATTAAAACTAGATCAATTAGATGTAGGATTTTTAAAACAAGTTTTTTACACACGGTGTTTCAAAAGTGATGATCCAAAATGTAGGTATGAGAAGGTAAAACGGAGGAAAAAATCAGTAAAATGGGCCCGAAAATTAACCACTTACTAGAAGGCTTATTGCTGGTCGCGGCTTGCTCAATAATTAGTACTAACTAATTCCTACAAAATATGGCAATTTTGGTTGAGATGATTTACATCTAACTAGAGAGAAGAGCACAGTCTTGCGCGTAGACAGGTTACAAGGAGAGAATTTTAAACATCTGCTGTAATAGGAAAAGTTAAGGTAGATATGCCTGAACATCTGCACTTAGAAAATATGTATTATCTTGACGAGGGTTAATTTGCGGACTAATGTTTAGTTGAGATTGTTAATTTATTTTTGTAACACCACAAAATATATAAATGAATTGCACAAAATAAATTATTTGTTTGAAACACAGTGAAGTTTGTGGATAAACAAGGTATAGTACGAACATTTTAACTGAATTAGTTATTTATCCTACAAGGATTGCATATGAGCTTGGCAAACCACGTGAATAGTTAATCCACACATTATCTTTTGCTAAGTTAGTGCCAGCAATCACTTTAGTAGGTCTCGGCTAAATTAAAAGGTATTTTTAATGATTTCAGCTGTATAAATTCTATTTCGATCGATTAAAACTAACGTAAAATTTGAATAATTTCACGTCCCCCATGTACTGTATGAATGACGTTAACTTAAAGTTTATATGCAGGGAGAGAAATCGATTCACTCGTAAAATTTGTACCAAGTTAAAAAGTCTTTACAAGAACACGAGGGAGTTTTTCAACTCTGGATAACATGCATAATTTTTTGTAAACATAAGGACATGAAGGACTTCCCGCATGAGAAATTACCTCAACACCGGGGCCGTTCATAGACAACACCAGCATTTTAGACATGCCATACCATTCACTCATTCATCCATGCTAAATAAGGAAAATATGACGTGGGTGATTATAATAGCCAGAAGGTGCTCGGGAACTGTATGGGCTTTTACGTTTCCTAACATTTGTGTTACAGGTGAGAAAAGTATCCGAAAAAACCTAACTAGAAAATTTCTCCCTACGCCCTATACATTATTTAACAACGCTCTTAAGAGCTCAGGTCATTCTGAAAGAGCCGACTAATTTTGTTCAGAGGCCTCTGATTTCAGGCTTGACATTATTTACTGTGTCATAAATGTATGACACGAGAATCGAGACTTACTTCCCTACCAAAGGAAGCTAAACTCACGACTTTTACCCCTGAAAAACCATCGACCTCAGCGAGGTTTGAAATCGTGAACTTCAGAACAGAAGGATAGTATGGCAACAACTATTTCACTAGGACCCACACAAAAAAAGAAACCAGGTTCCACTGCGAGAGGCAACTGTATTATCGTTAGACCATAGATAAGGGCTTATAAATTAATGCATAAATAAAGTTCTGTATAAAACTATTTTCTCCGAGAAAACCGCACATTTGCTACTTAAGTTTTTATTTTTTTTATAACTGAAGTGTGTCGTATCTAAGTAGCAACATTGAAATTTTGAGAGGGAAAAATGTGATATAAAATTTAACTCTTGTACGCCGCACGCCATCTGTTGATAGCATTAAAGTACTAGAAAACTTGAAGTAGATTACAATCAATTTATAGAGCATTGCCGATCGTTCATAAATCCCACTAGTTAAAAAAAAAGTGAGATTCTGATACTTAAATCTTGACACTTACACCCTCCAATTGGCAGTTGTGAATCTAGTTATAATTTACAGCGAAGTATGCCTCAGTCCAACTCTGAGAATGTTTGCATCCGATACAGTAACAAGCCTTAGAGTAGGGGTTGTCCTTTTATGAACCCATAGAATAAGCCTTTCCTCCGCAGCATTTTGTGTAAGACTGGCGTGTTCAAGATTTACGCTTGCTCTCAACGAACGATAGTAACTAAAACTGTGCAAAAATACTTATTATTTATATTTTAAACATTGTTTTTTGCTATTTACATGATACAGGAATTTTAAAATAGATATAAAATTTAATTGCAAATTGCTGTGTCTTTTACATCCTTGCGTATACTAAATATATCTGCATGAATGAATGAATGATTAAATAACCTTAAGTATCCATTTAGGCCAAAGACTTAGTTTAGGGCCCTACATACTTGGCGAACCACTCCAGGTAAGTGTTGATACGTATGATTAGCTTCTCTGCTCTCTATATATTCTACCGTACTTTATGTCACATCTTTCCGTACTGCCGTGGTCTAATTCTACATATTATAGACTTATGTATGCACTCGTGCAAATCACGAGAAACAATAAACCACGCTTTTAAAAGTATCATGATGTGTATTGTTATGTTTATTTGTTATTGAATACGTACCATAGACCTATATTAACTGCACTTCTCAATACAAGGACGTGGCAGTACTAAATGTTATCTTCTCCGTGGCAGAACTAAGTATTATCTTTTTGTTATATTAATCTTCTCCATTTCAAGATATCATATCTTCTTCTCCTTCGACTTTCCCGCACTTGTAGGTTTGCCGTCTTCAGTTTCCATTTACCTCTATAATTCAAATCTCCCTCTTCCAAATTCCTATCATCCATTATAGTTCTGACGTATGTTTTCCATTTCCATCTTGGTCTGCCACGTTTATTTCTTCCAGGAGGTATTCTTTGTACATAAAGGGGTACCTCAAGGCGGCGTCCTCGCTCCTCTTCTCTTCTCGATTTATATTAATGACGTGACCAAGAAACTACACAACTGCAAGCATCATCTTTACGCCGACGACCTACAGATTTACACACACTTTAGGCCTGACGAAATTAATGAATGTATTGACAAAGTAAACACTGACCTCAGGCATATATCTTTATGGTCCAGAAAATATGGGCTGAAACTAAATGTAAACAAAACGCAAGCAATAATTATCGGACATCCAAGGCTATTACACCTCATAAACAATGGCAATATGCCGGCTGTCATATTAGATAATGAACAAATTCCTTATACCGACGTCGTTAAAAACTTGGGATTTTACTTAGATTCTAATTTAAGCAAGTAAAACAAACATCTAAAAGGATCTTCTCCATAATGCATTCCCTAAAACGACTTAAACATTTTCTTCCTACAATTCTTAAAAGAATTTTAATCCAAACTTTAGTGATGCCGCATTTTGACTACTGTGACGTTCTACTAACTGACATAAGTGACGGATTGTCGGACAAACTGCAGCGTGTCCATAATATGTGTATCAGATTCATATTTAATGTTCGAAAATACGATCACATTTCTCCATTATTCCACGAATTGTCATGGCTACATCTAAAAGAGAGAAGAAAATCGCACTGTCTAATTCTCCTATTTAAGATCCTACATACCTCGATTCCCAATTATTTATCATCCCGTTTCCAGTATCTATCCTCAAACCATAACTTAAACACAAGATCACAACATAGTCTCTTACTTAATATACCGCAACATAGGACATCACATCACTCCATGTCATATACCATCTCCACTTCTCGCAACTGGAATTCCCTACCACAAGAAATAAGGGGCTGCAGGACATTGGCATCTTTTAAAAGAAATCTAAATTTATATTTGCTCTAAACTCGACTTCATTATTATCCAGTGTAAGATATATATATATTAATTGGTGTTTCCCCTATAATGTATCATATTTATATTATTATTATTATTATTATTATTATTATTATTATTATTATCTTATCATTATTGTTATTACCCTATAAAATGTTGTTTGTACATGACATTTACATTGTTACATTTATTGTATCTTTAAGTGTTTATAATTAGTATAGTGTATATCTATATTTGTCGAATATTTATTTGTATTTGTACTGGTTGAGTGGAAGAGAGGGCCTTATGACCTTAACTCTGCCAGAATAAATAAAGTATTATTATTATTATTATTATTATTATTATTATTATTATTATTATTATTATTATTATTATTATTATCATTTAAGCGTTTGATTTTCAATCCTCTTAACAACAGATGTGGTGACATTCATTTCTCTCCAAAGGAATTCATTTCTTATTTTATCCTATCTTGTTTTTTGGAGACTTCTTCTAAAATAAACATATTCAACTGTTCTAATTTTATTCTTTGTAATTCCGTCAATGACCAAGTTTCACTTCAATATGACAAAATATTCTGTATTATGCTCTAATAAATTTTTATTTTAGTTTCCTTTGTAATATTTTTATTCCAAATTATTCCTTGTAATGTCTTAGTTGCATTTATTGCCATTGCAATTTTAGTCTGTACATCTCTCTCACAGGTACCTAAACTTGTAATTATTGACCTAAGATATTTAAAAAATTCACACTTTTTTATTTTCCCTGTTTCAAGTATGAGGTCATCCACATCCTTTCCCAAACACATATATTTTGTTTTCTGTAAATTTATATTCAGTCCCCATTTTTTTATATTCTTCCATTAGTTTATTTATCATATATTTCATATCATCTTCATCCCCTGCAAAAATTATTTGATCATCTGCAAACAACAATGAATGCAGTACTTTTCCTCCTATAGGAATACCCATTTCAGAACATTTTTTATACCACAAGTTAAGAGCCTGGTCTAAATAAATGTTAAAAAGAATTGGTGTTAAACTTCATCCCTGCTTAAGGCCTTTTTTCACTGTGAATTCCTCTGTTAAAGTATTTTGTATTTTTACTTTAGCTTTTGAATTACTATAGATCCTCCTAACAATATTAATCCATTTATCACATATATTCATATTTCTCATTGCCGTCCATAACAATTGTCGAGGTACACTATCATATGCCATCTCTAAATCAAAAGGTCATATGTAGTTCTTTATTTTTTGCTAGGATTTTCTCTTGTAATTGTTTAATACAGAAAATATTATCAATACATGATCTTCCACTCCGTAATCCACATTGTTCTACTCTTAAGTTATCTTTTATCTCCTTAAGTTTAAAATTTATAATTTTACTAGAAATCCTATCGGCCGCGGTGGACTAGTGGTTATGATCCTTGCCTCTAGTCCCGAGGGTCGCGGATTCAAACCCGGCCGGGGTCGATGGATTTTTAGGACGGAAAAATCCAAGGAGCAAGTCCTCCGGGAGGGACTTTAAGCCGTGGGTCCCGAGTCTGAAGATTTTCAGGCTTGTAAAAAATCCTTAAGCCTGAATGAAAAGGCGTCTAAGCAAAATTTACCAAATTTTCCCGTCCTAGTACTACCTTGGTTTCCTAGATGTCAGTATGATGCGGAACGCTGACCACGGACCACTCAAAATGACATCTATACGAAAACAAGTGTAACTAAATTAGCATGGTTCAAATTCTTCCCTGTAGGGGGAGAGCGCCTAAATATCTGTAAAGGGAAAATAGGGCTTACAATAAAAAATAAAAAAAATCCTAGCTGTTGATGGTAAAACGTTTATACCTTTATAATTGTAACACAGTTTTTATCACCTTTTTTAAAAATAGGAGTAATATACGATAAATTCCAGTCTTCTGGGATATAGTCCCTAATTTCAATTTTATTAAAAAGTTTTGTTTAAAATATTACTAAAATATCTCCTCCATGTTTTAGGAGTTCCGTCTGAATATTTCTCGGTCCTGGCGCTCTCCCATTTTTTTGCCTCTTTTTACTTCATCTTCTGTTATCTATAGAGTGTCATATTTATATTCTACATCCGTATCTTGAAGTTGAAACTCATTTCTATTTACTTGAAGTAAACCTTTATAATGTTGCATCCATTCTGATGGTCTTATCAACTGAATATTTATCTTCTTTCTTCCTGATTTCCTGATATTTTGTAATATTTTCCAAGCTTCTTTGGATCTAGCATATCCAATCGAATGATCTATATTCGAGCATATATTATCCCACTACTCATTTTTTGTTCTTCTCACTTCCAAATTTGTTTTATGTTTTAAAGTGATATATTCATTTCGAGATGTTGTTGAGTGATCTAATAACCATTTCATCCGTGCTTACTTTTTTTCTTCTACTAATTTTTTAATATCGTGATTAAACCATTAATTATTTCTTTTTAATTCTAGATTTTCTGTACCAAATGCTTCTAAAGCTCCTGAATGAATACTTTCCTTCAACTGATCATACATTTCCACTGCAGATTTATTTAAATTTAAATTAAGTTTTTGTTTTAATCTTGATTGAAAAAGATATGTTATACTCTCATCATAGAGTAAGCTTACTTTATACCTTTGTTCATTCAAAAGGGTTGTATTTATTCTGTCTTCCGTTACTTCAATATTTTGTTTTTTCCTACTTGTTAATATGAATTTTCCCAAAAGCATATAATGGTCACTTCCGCAATCTGGTTTTCTATACACTCTAACATCTTTCACTATCATATCACGCTTTTGTTTCACAATTATATATTCAATTATTGATTTGAGACTTTTTGTTGGCTGTGTATTTATGTATTTCCCGATGTTGGAAGAAACTATTCATTATTATATAGCCATGTTGTTTACATAAACTTATCAATCTATCTCCATTATCATTTTCCATTTTTTCCCTAAATGGTCCAATCACTTCATCTTCCATTCTACATCCTACTCGACTATTAAAATCTCCTGTTATTATTACTTCTTGATGTTTTTTTATTTTGTCCAAAATTTCTGACAGTTTGTCAAAAAATTCATTTTTCTCTATGGTTGTTGAATCCTCATTTATGGCATATACTCCTATTATTATAAGCTCTATCCCAAAAGTTCGAGATTTAATTTAATAATTCTTTGATCAATTTCTTCCCAAGACACTATATGTTTTACCAACTTATTTTTTATTAAAATGGATATACCTCTTTTTGCTCTACTAGTTTTTGGTACTCCACTCCAGATATGTGTATAATTTCTTAATTTTTCCTGTCCTTTCCCTTTCTTTTTTGTTTCTGAGAGCACAATGATATCTGCATTCATTGCTGTAATCTCATCTATTACTTCTTGTTCTTTAGTATTCAAGCCTTGAACATTCCATGTGCCAATAGCAAAGGTCCGTTTTCTTAGCTTAAGTCTGTCATATTTAAATCCATCCGGCTGACATATTTTACTGAAGTACGTAGCGATATACTTTTTTCCAGGGCCAGGTTGCCAGCCTGATGCCTAACCCCCAGACATGGAGGACCTGTTTTTTTTTTTTAGGGTTTGCTCCCTTAGCCTACAGGTAACAGTTTTAAGGCGCTGAGAACTCGCCTTTCGTCCCATCCTGTTAGCTACAGTCTATTACGACTGCAGTCAGGGAGCACGACGAGGACGTAGGGTTAGGACTTGCTGGCAGAGCTGCTAAAAAAGTCGCAGTGGCATTACTCGAGATTTATTAAGGTATACATAGGCGGCATCTGTACCCTTCTCGAGGCCGTACCAACCATTTGCTCCCCAGATATCATATCTAAGAATTATTAAGTACTTATACTGAATTCAGTTGCAGATATAAATAAATATGGGACTGAACGTATTCATTTCTATGCTTAATTCTTATTTAAGACGCTTTAACATCTAAGATCATATGAGGCATTCAGAAGTCAACTTGATTAACTCCAGTTTTGGTCATTTAAAATTTTTAAAGATAGCCTAGCAATATATTAAAATGTCATATTTTAAGTTGTCACTTTACTCCATAGTTAATTAAAAAGCCCACAGAGTGCAAATTCTCCTTGACATATATAACCAAATTAAATGTGTGTATTTAACTTTAACTCCATAGCAGAGTGGTTAAGAAAAGAAGCCTTGTCGCAGAGGTACGGGACTTGCGCTGTTCGGGTCCCCCATGGGGGAAGAAATTTTCTCATGGAATTTCGGCCAGTATCGGACCGGTGCCCACCCAGCATCATGAGTAGAGCGAGGATTTTTATGAAATTTCATGTTTTAAACTATTGGTCAGAGAGCGCTGAGACAAAGTATCTTTACATTTTAAGATATGTAGAATCAAATAAGACCTTCATATTTTTTCATATTTCATAATATTTTGGCAAAATGTTCATATTTCAGTAAAAATTTAATATTCCTTCATATTTTTCAACTTTCAATTTTTTAAAATAAATTTTCTACTAATTCGTTAGAAACATTTTTGGAGTGACTGTAGTTTTGAAATTTTTTGACAATGTAATATGGTAGTAGACAGTAAAAATTCCTAAGTATCCCATCTGGAACAAGATAAATAGATTTGATAAAAGGAAATAATTTAAAAAAAGGAGAGATGGAAAGACCAAGTGGAGGCTTTTGTCCGAAACTACAGAAAAAGAACAGGGATTTCCTAATCTGTGACAAGAACATGAATAATTAGAATAACAACGTTAGAATAATAACCACCCGCTCTTTTTTTCTCAGGTAGAAACCTATTCCTTTTTGCTACCTAAGGACAGTCCTTATTTTATGAATGGATTACAGTAAGAAGCTGTGCTGTGAAATAAGGTCTTGCTCCACAGTTTATGAAATTTGTAAAATTCTTGTAGGTAAGGCCAATATTATTCTCACTTACATCAAACTATCATATATATATTGCAGTGCACGATTGCTCCCATAACATCATACTTTTTGATCATACAAAATAATTCTGAGAGACTGGCGTTAAATATATACATAAAAAGCTCCTAACTGTGTATTACGAACAGAATTGATAATTTGATTATTCAAAGCACATGCATGAATACTGTGCTCGGACAAATTTCATGGAAAACCTAATGTTAAAATAATTCTAACTACATTTCACTATGTTCATATACGTGTAATGTATAGGATTAAACATAATTATAAGTGCAAAGAGAGTTTTGAAATACCCCCTAGAATTATTTGTGGATTAATTTATTTTAACGTCTTGTTTCTCCAAATATGACATATAGTACTTGGTCTACTGTGATGGGCAGGACATGTGGCATGAATGGGGGAATTAAAGACGTGCACGGAAGCTTCTTGTAGGAAAACCAGAGGGAAGATCAAGAATGAAGTGGGAGAATAACATTAACCATGATTTGAGGGAAAGATTATAGAGGGGATGGTTGGAAAACATTGGCTGAGGATAGGGATGTATGGAGAGCTTAGTCCGTGCGGCCATGAACCTACGGGTTCGATTGTGTCAGTAAGTTAGTTAGTTAGGACTTGGTCTACGTGTGTTGTGATCCATCCAATTTAATGTTATTGTAATATTTATATATACTGGAATTCATTATCTTTATGCAAAGTAAATAGAAGTCATTCAAACTGTACCTACTCTAAATTTTGTCAGTGGTATATTCGATGGAAGGAAGTTACAACGGTTACTATGTTTTTTTTTTATTTATGTTCGGATTTCGTAATTAAATATCATTCGATAAATTAATTGATCGCGTTTTATATAAACCCAGTATTCATTTATTGAAATAAAGTGTCAAACCTCAGGCTTGGGAGCCCTTGTGGGTAGATGGATGTTGAGACTTCCACATTTCTAGACAATCTCCAAGGGATGTCCACTGGGTTCTCAGTCCTGCGTAACGGCCCCTTTGCCCCAGAATATGCGTCTGGTACTCATTTAAAATAAGAGCTGAGTAGACTCTAGGGCTATGATGCCGCCAGAAGGTTTGGTCCAGCTAAAAACCTGACCCCTTTGAGACTCAAACCCACGTCCTTCGGCTTGTTAGCGTGTTTCCTCACATAATATACTTCAATGTGAACCATTAAAATTGCTTCAAATCACAAACATGATATTTTATTGTTAAGAATCAATAAAACCTCATAATGTTAAAAATTCCAAAATTTATTATATTAAATGATATTTTATATTGAGTCAGATGTAATGAAAAATTAATTAAGATGGAAATGCAGTGAAACTCTTGATTTCTTGAGCTACAAAAAGGTCTTCTTGTCTCATTTGTGTGCTTATATGTATACCCATAAATTATACAGGTCTTATCTATATAAATATGTGTAAAAAGTTGAAAAAATAGTAGCTTCATAATATTTTTGTGTCCTAATTTTCATAATTTTCATATTTTGCTATTATGATTTCATATTTTAGTATAATTTTCTTCATATAATTCCTCGCTCTAATCATGAGGTATATGGGTAGCTACAATAAGTAGCGACTCCAGGTTGTGAAGACCAACTATAACGGCTGAGGAACCCGACATGTTGATCGCATGTCACCCCTACACAAGCCTGATGATCGTCTAACCTATATGATTAACACATTTGGATGTGAGGCCAGCAGCCGGATGTTAGGCCAAGGGTCTTCTAGGCCTGTCGCGCTTGAAGTTTTTATTTAACTTTAACCTTGAATATATCAGAATCTTAGAAAAATGAGTTATTTATATTTATTTCTTAATGTCTCTTATTGTTTCTATTTTTTAATCTCTGGTATGAAAATAATTAAATGAATCCTGGTAATTGAATTCTAACCCACCATTTTATTTGACAATTGAGAAAAAACAGGGGAAAAAAAAAAAAACTTAGTCAAATTAATCGGCACCTGTGTTTGAACCGAACGTCTCGATACGAGTCTGAAAAATACACTTGCTTCATAAACACGTTATAAATAGAAATGAATATTTTTAAAAAATTGTAGAAATTCTGAAGAAATGTCATAATTCAAATACCTAAGGAATGATAATTAATAATAAACAGAAATGGTGCGGAAAAAATTACTTAAACATAGGCTAAACTCTGAAAACGCATTCTGTTATATAATACTGGGTTTCTTGTCATCCTAACTTCTGTTAAAAAATTGTTAAATTAAAAAGATAGTCTATTATGCTAAAATTGTTATTCTTGCATTTTAATTATATGGATACGGAACATGACATCTTACTTTAAGAGAGGAGAAAATATTATGAATATTTGAGAATAATTTGCTTAAGAAATATTTAGACCAAAGGAGACGGGCATACAGATAAATGGAGAAACCCGAAAAAAGAAGTTAATTAATTACATGATCATATCAGTATGAGATTTTTCATTTAGTACTGAAATGAAAAATAACAAATATAATTTTATTTTTGTGTTTCATTAATTTTTAGCTCAAATAAATATTACATTTGATAACAAAATTTGAACTTGAGTTCCATATTTGGGGTCAAAACTGATATATGCTTAAAACTGATTAGTAAAGTTATAATTTTGTTTGTGTGTTTGCTGTGTAATTGCTGTGTAATGTGTTGATATTGTAACGAAAAGAAAGCTAGAAAATGAATTAATTACACGAGCCAAATGAAGTAAATTTAGAGCAATTGGGTAACATCAGACGAAGTTATTTTAGAGTAAAAAGAGGGAATGTTTGAGAGAGAAGATTAATGATCTCGAAATTAATACAATAAATAGAAACATCAGAGAATTATATCAGGAATTATAATAGAGAGGAAAGGTTTTCAGGCTTGAACAAATATAATTATGCATGAAAATGGGGATATGATTGCAGATTCCAGGAGTGTATTAAATAAATAAAAAAGTTTAATCAGCTATTAAATGTACATGCAGACAGGTTATTGAGGAGGTTGATTTACAGACAACAGAAAAATATTACTCACAAAACCAAGCTCAGTAGAGGATTAAATTCCGATACAAAAATTAAAGATGTATAGGCCCTAAAGCTTCAGGTTTAGATGGGATCCAAGTAGAACTCATAAAATCAGGTGAGGAAAAATTGTTGGACAAGATATATCGGTTACTTGGTGTGATTTGGGGAAAATAAATTCTTCCGAATTAATGGAATGAATTGATTATCATACCAATATATAAGAAAAAAACTATTAAACAGATCAGATTATTAGTATAAAACTCATATTAAAAAAATGGGAATATAGTAGCACTATGCATCATCTATATGTATACTTCAAAAAGGCATACAATTTAATTAAGAGGTAGAAGTTACATAGTATCCTGCTGAAGTAATCCAAAGTTTAAATCCCTTTCCCGACATGTCATTGTAAGAATCGAGTAATATGGGGGACATAAAAGTATCTATAAGGTGAGAGGTTAAATACGATGGAGAAGGAGAAGAAGAGGAAGAACAACATGAATCACAGTTATGTAACATGATTATAAAACCAATCACAGCTATCTTGATTTGTTTTTATTGTGAAAAAATGCCGATACTGGTTCATAAGTAATGTGTTTTTTTACGTAATCTTATTTGGAAAATTTTCTGACAAATTAAATATTTTCAAAGTAGAGGCCATCAGATTCTATGGTCATTGAGCCAGCTTTCAGCGAGGTTTAATATCCCGCGACGGAACCGGTATCAGTGTTTGATGCGAATAATTCGTTCAGACTCACTTCCACAGCTTCAATGTTATTGAAATTTCACGCAAGAAATGGGTAAAATGGGTCATAGATCGAAGCAGGTGGTAATTTGAAGGCGAAATATCAGGGCTGTATGCTGAATGTGGTAGATGTTCGATTCCTCCTAATTCCTAATTTTTTTTGGCATGAATGTTCGTGCAGAATGCGGTCTGGTCGGATTTGAACCCGCGATCCTCAAAATTTAATGAACTCATTCTAGTTGAGAATAAAGTTCCATGTCAACTGCACGCCCATTTAGAACAAACTCCTAGTGAACCACACCTTCAAAGGTCCACCAGACACGCGTTATATTAAAGCTGACATTAGCTATGAGAGACAATCTAATAATAAATATATCTTGTGATACAAAAGGTCTGAAGAGCTTATCGTGTGCATGCACTGTTTATTTTGAAACACATTGATATTTAATAATTAGATAAACTATAGGTCTGCATGGCGCCGTGTAATTGTTTTGGTACAATAACCTGGAAGTTAATCATGGTAATGTTAGAAAACTTATCTGCGTCGATAATAAGTTGGTATCAACAATATAGATTCATTTATCTCCAGTCAGTGACCGTATTTCCACGTGGAAGGATTTCTAATGGCAAGGCCTATACATATCTTAAAAGTACTGTACGGTTAATTCTGCAATGTGTCAAGTCAACTTTTATAAGATTCATATGTTCCGTTGAGGTATTATTCAGAATTAAAGTATAAAATTATGGAATATTTACTTTAAAGGTCCGTCTCCTCAACTTTATCAGTTATTTAACTGTAGCGCTTTCGGGACTAGTTCCATCATCAGCAGGATTCAAAACTGCTGATGATGGGACTAGTCCCGAAAGCGCTACAGTTAAATAAATAACAATGTTGAGGAGACGGACTTTTTAGGTAAATATTCCATAATTTTATACTTTAAATATGTCAAGTACTGGAAGCAGGTAGTCGCCCACTCAAGTCTCATATCCATTTGAAAAAAAAAATGAATAAATCAGTCATATATATAAAGTAGATTCCGAAGACTGCGCATTTCCGTTCTCTACAAGCAACGGTAATTGAATTCTAGCAACGTCTACATATTCCTTTGTAACTTGAAAAAAACTTAAGGAAATGTATGACATATTTGCGGAGTATGCAATTAATATATTTTAATTTGTTTTATTTTATAAAAGTCCCCAATTGTTTAATAATTTTGTTTACTAGAGTTAAACGCTTTATTTAAAAAAACTAATACCATCTCGTGGTACGAACCTATGGTGTTAGGTTTTGCAGTCAGATATTTTTGCAGAAGAGCTGCCAGAAAATCTCGACTGTAAAAAAAAATAGAAATACAGAAATTAGAAAATGGATGAATGCAGAAAGAAATATAATGAAGGAGATTGGACACTGGAGACTAAAATGGTACAGACACGTAAGAAGAATGCAGGATGGAAGACTGCCAAAGGTCGTCTATGCATGGAAAATTGAAAGAAGGAGCACAAAGGGAAGACCAACAACAACCTGGAAGTACAACATTCAAAATTCAGCGATCACTGGTCCAACACTTTGTGATTTTTTTTTTGCACCGTATGCAGTTACGTCAATGATCGTGTGTATATACCACGTGGTTTAGCAGAATCACAAATGCATTACGTGTTACTGAGTCATAACAGATGGACAATGGACATATCGAATATTTGTAACGAACTTTTGAAATTTGGAATATATATATACATGCATCCCTTGATCAACGCATGCAGAATCTGCTATGTTGTTGTTCATATTGCACTATTACTCCTTAATACCACGGAGAAGCATATGAATAATTTTCCAGATTTTGTAACAAAATGTAATACTGAAAATGAGAGATATAATTGAATAAAACCACTGTTTTATTAAATGTTAGTTTGCCTTAATTTCACACACGTAGTACTTTGTTAATTTGAATCAGACATGATTATCATGCGTTTTATGATTATGTATGTAATTATGACGTCGATGCAATTCTAAGCATCAAGATGAACCCATTAATCTCATTCCACTTAAATATCCAGATAATTAATTAAAAATTAATTTTAAAATTTACCATTAATTAACTCTCTCTTGAATAGTGACCAACTCTCCCTTTCCACAACCCCTTCCAAGCATTCGCTACCGGTCCTGAGGGTTGCATGTCTTTCACTGCGATCCGTATTTGTCCGCTACTGATTTAGACCAGAGTAACAGAAGAGTATATTTCGGCTGGATTATCTAAAATTAAATTATCCATTTCTATCCTATTGTTATGCCCTTATCCCTGATAGGTTGAATTTTGATATAATCTGTATAGGCCTTTATAAAATAATAAATGGAAACTTTTAGTTCATGTTCTGCATTATACTATTTTCTTCTCTTTTTGTCCTCGCAGATTGACAGCAAAACGCAATACCACTCATAAATCTTCGTCTCATTATACTTTTTTTTTATCTTCTCCCACTTTTTTGTACTCAAAGCAATCTTCGGAAATCTATCTGGATCTATTATTCACGTGCTCTCTCCATCTCTTTCTATTATTTAATGCATATTTAATTATATATCCAGGAGATTGTATGGACCGACAAAACTGGCTATTAGGAATCGGACGATGTCAAAGACATTAATCAACCGATGATATATCTATCTATATATGCTGAGTTAAGGAAAGAGTGGAGAATGCTGAGTTTGCAGTGAAAGACCTGCTCTTGAGCAGAGCACTATGAACTCTGCCAGAATAAATAAAACATTATTATTATTATTATTATTATTATTATTATTATTATTATTATTATTATTATTATTATTATTATTATGAATATATATATCCCGTCCGAGCATTTATTTTTCTTATGTAATATTGTAATTTTAAATATATCTCCTGATGAACCTTTTTCTAAATTATCAAATTTTGTAAACCCATCCAAAGATATCAGAGCATTCATTTTTTCAGCTTCAGTTATAGGCCTATAAATATTTTTTTTATCCCGTATTCTGTTTTCGTTTCCAAGTCGAAGTACTGTTTTGTGATTAATTTATATGGCTTATTATTTTTTAATGATCAAAATTGTGACATAATGACGAATCAAAGCTTCTGTAGCATTGATCTTGAGCATAATTGCTCTGGTCCCTATAAAAAGTTGGGGTTGTTTGTAAACAAGGTGTATATAAGAGATAGAAACATGTAGTTCCTATGCCATATCTAGCATTATTCTATATAATGTGTAGCTGTATCACTAACAAAAACTATTAATCTATGCGCCTAAAACTAAAAAGTATGTTCCACCTTATCAATTTACATTAACCCTTAAATTTTTGCAATGTATTATATAGGATACATCAAATGATTTATTTTATTTAATATCTTTAATTAAACAGAAGAAAAAAAACGAATGAATAGAAATTACTTAAACATGTGTCGAATTACACATTGTACACAAGTTATGCATGATATCGTTTTCAGTGCGGTCCGTCACATTCAAGTAACTGACACGAGAAATTAGTGCTTTGCCAATTTAAGGGTTCAAAAATATTGAACAAACAATTATATAGAAAAAATAGGCTTGTTCACTGGGTAACTGCTTGATAATAAAACAGAAAAGAGCGATTAGTGCATCGTAAACGGTGTTTATTTTGAACTAGCTCTGAAACAGTCTACAAAGGCTGGAATACGTTCAGTATGTTTCGGATTACGGCCTGTGACTTCAAGCCTCCGTCACAAGTAGCCTATTTAGTTTTATTTCTGCAATTTACGGTATCTAGTTCAGTCGTATACGTGATGGCGATTCGTTCAACTGTCGTGCCACGAGTGAAGAAGGAAGTATCTCAGTCAAGCTAGGCAGATTATATACAATGTGATTGTTTATTTACTTGACTTTTATATATAGGCCTACTATAAGTCAGAAACCAAACGAAATGGAAGGTCTATAAAGACCGGAATAGGATAGAAGAGGTGGCAGAACGTCGCTCTGAAATTTTAATGCCAAATATTTGCAATAAATTCCCAAATCTATGTTAAATATATTAGTAATATTAAAATTAACCAAACGTTAATTAAAAATCGGTGTACACTTACTTATCACTTCCTAACGCCGATCCAACCAACGATCGAAAAATTATAGACTACTCTGTGGAGAAAATAGCAGTCAGCATCACAATATTGTCTAACAGTGTCATAAATGTTGTGATTTGCGTATTTAAATAAATACTTAAAAAATATCAAATAATGTTATAAAAATTGTTTCAAAAAGTTTAAAATATTAAAAAATATTAATAAATACAGAATAGCTATAATTTACAACAATTGCACCGAGTCCTCTTATTTCAGAGAAATAAGGAATTTTATTGAGGGTAAATAATTAATTAACTTGTAATTATTATCAGAAGTAGGACATATTTATATTCAAATGAAATGGAATTAAACTAGCAATTCATTGGTAACATAATCAAAATCATATAACCTACCATAAAACAACTTCATATGCAGTAAATAAAACACTAGTACCAAGTGATTAGCGCTCTGTCATAGACCTGGACCTTTGCTATTGCGATGAACCACACTAGTAAACAACATACAATGGAAGCACAGAGTACCAGAGAAGAAAGTGGACGAGTTGCGCGTACATGCCACAGGCGGCGCTAGTGTAATACAACTAACGACACCTAAATTTTTTCGGTTCTTTTTTTGGTACTAATATGAAATTCAGCACTGCCTGGTGGTAAAATTATGAATTATAATTATATAACGCCATGTGGTGATTGTGAATAATCATGAAATGGAACTTTTATAGGAATAAATAACATATTAATTAATCTTAAATTATGGAATTATTTGTACCCAGCCTCTCAGATCTAATGATTTTCTTTCATTTTAACAGAAGGGAAGAATGGAAATAAATAAAACATGTTAATTTATTTTCGTTTATTAAAATTTGAAAACGTGCATTATGAGCTCTTTTAATAAATATGTACAATTGACCTACCCCCTTATTCTCACATACATATTTTATACAATATTTATTAAAGAACCTTAGCCATGTCGTACATCTGAAGTCCATTATAAAGTCACATTTTTAAAACGTTTATTAGAAATGGCTGTACACTAACATCACTCTTCCTAACCTAAAAAATCTTAGAATTTTATCACTTCTAGTAGGTTTCTTTGAAAATAGATTCACATTAAAACGTAAACAAACTTGAATTTACTTACAAATTAGAGTAAAAATAAAATCTAAGTAATGATTTTAACTATCGATAATATATAATTTTTACAGTACCGTCTACAGAGAGCGAAAGGATAGCAGTTAAAAAATTTAAATTTACAAAATGGCAATTTCCATAATCCTGAGTGAACACGCTGTGCACGACGCCGTGTGCCTTGCATTTGTTTTATTTAGTTACATATTCTGTTACTAAGAAACAGCGCTACCATTGTAGCTTGCTCATTGTAGTTCATCGTAAACGACCGAAATTTTTTAGGTGTCACTGTACTCAGTTTCCCCTCTATTCGAAATTTCTCTATGATCATGGACGGAGTAAAGACGTAACCGTTTTTCTCATTTGCTATCAATGCAGCATGCGTAATGGTATCAAAAATTACTGTAATATTTACAGTAAAACTTGTTTAAATGGGAACGTGAATAATGCGGAAATCTGTCCAATGCGAACAAATTTATTGGTCCCGGCGAAATAATAGTAATTTCGCATAAAACGGAATCTGTCCAACGCGGAAACGGAAGGATATTTCTACATAATTCATGAAAAAAGTATAAAGCGGAACGTTATATATATTTATTAACCATCAGCAGGTTTTTTTTTAGTGAAGACAGGTGCCAATACGGCTTTTACAAATAGTGATTCCAATCAAATGGACAAATAAATATCAAAACAAAACAAATCTAATTGTCACTGACCCTAAAGTTAATTGTTAAAAGCTGTTGTAGTATTTCACATGCCGATACATGCCTCCATCGCCACGATCGGTATATTATTGTTTCAACTTGTTCGTTGCAATAATTGTGATTGATAACACGTGTCTCTTGTGCTTTGTTCCCAGTTTATAATGTCGAGTAAAGGGGGGGAAAAATTAAATACCGAAGAGAAAAAAAAATAATGTTGGCGCTTAAAGTCAAAATAAAAATGCTTGACCGTTCATACGCGTTGACGAGACGTTTGCGTCTATATCACACTGACACACAGTGTATTAACAACAATACTGCCCAATTAGTATTTATATTTTTTTGAAACATTAAAATCTCTATATCTCAGAAATAACAATATGTGACTTATCATGTTATATATATTTTTTGTCATGGTTATTTTCGGTGTCTACTTAAGTAGGATCGATAAAGAGTTGTAAACATTACACAAAAATATTTTCAGGAGAACGGACATTATTTAGGAATTCACTAATGCTTAACTTTTATTTTAGCCTGCCTGGCAGAAGTGTTATTACGCGCGGCGTCTGTTAAACCCTGCGTAATGATAGCGTTAAGTTCCCTATTGTTTAAGTGGTCTTAGGCCCGAGCGGTTGGCCTTGGTTTTGGAGGAAGAGTTCTACAATTAAACATGTTAAATCACAGTAAACGAAAAATTAACATAATTTATTAAAGTAAAGTCAAACACAAGGATATATTAATAACATATAAAACAAGTTATTTAAAAACAGCTGAAATCGCCACATTGTCAAACGTCAAAATATTCAAAGTATTAAAATGCTAAAATTCAGAGAGAAAACAATCATATTAAAATATTCAACTTTGTTTATTATTTGAATGAAGTTCCTTGGACCATTTGGTCCTTATTTAATTCTAAGTCTTAAAATGACCAAAGAAATGATTATTGAAGATATATTACCCATGTAGTCGCCACCGTCCCGCTGGGGGGGGGGACCGCAATCGGTCCCGCTGCTGTTCTGCCTTTTTCACTCCAAAACCCCGGTTTTTATATGATTATCTTTACCTTTCACCAGCCCCTAAAGCTAATGGGAGCCCTATTTCTTGCCTCATCTGTAGTAATATTCCTAGTATGTTCATGGCCAAGTTATATAATATGTTTTTAACTTCTTCCCTAATGTGTTTGGGTTATATAAGGTTTTGTAAGAATTTCCTATTTGGTTGAAACTAATAAGTTGTTTTTGATATTATATAAGATTTCGTAAGTGTATCTTCATTGTTTGACAAATATATTGAATTGTAATAGTCATTTTTATAATAATTTCCCTTAGTTTTTTATCTATAAAACTCTTATGTATATTTGGTTTGAGATTTCAATCCGCATATAAAGGATGAATATTTATGCCCTATTTTTTGTTATACTACACATGTATATGTGTCTATCCTTTATCGGCTTTTTACAGTATTTTAATATTCGCGCAGTTAGGCCCTAGTGTAGGCGTAACATTCCCCCCCCTAAATAAGACTGTAGGGTTGAAAAACCGAAAGTCTTTTTTTCTTATAGGATATTTCTCGCCTCTCGGGGGTTTGTCCTGACAATTATCTTATTAACTATCTTACTTATGGGTTTAACCTTTAATTCCGTGTACAACCCTATGTGTTTAACCCCTAATTCCCTGTAGTACCTTATGAGTTTAACCTCTAATTTCGTGTGCTCCTTATGAGCTTAACCTCTATTTGTATGTACTACCTAATGTGTTTAACTTCTACTTTCTTGTATTAGGCCTACTTTCTGTGTTTAACCTCTAATTTCGTGTGCTCCTTATGAGCTTAACCTCTAATTTCCTATACTATCCTTATGTGTTTAATTTCTAGTTTCTTGTATTTCTTATGTGTTTAACCTCTCATTTTCCGAGATCCCTCTACCTAATGTGTCTAACTTCTAATTTTCTGTAGTACCGTATGTGTTTAACCTCTAATTTCCCGAGATCTCTCTACCTAATGTGTTTAACTTCTAATTTTCTGTAGTACCGTATGTGTTTAACCTCTAATTCTGTGCACTTCCCTAAGTGTTTAACTTCTATTCTCTGTGATCTCCCTTTATGTACTACCTCATGGGTTTAACCTCTTTTGCATGTAATATCCCTACTTAGGTCAATCTGTCTCTCTTGGCTCTACTCGTCGATCGCACAATCGTATGTATGTGTTTTTCCTTTAGTATTCTTCTTCTTTATGTCTCAACGTTTCTGATGTCCCTGACTACTATTCGTTGTCCCTTCGTTATGACCATATCCATGTGTGCGTACGACTTTTTCTTCGCGGTTTTCCTGGCATCATTTTCGACTCTGGATAGACCCCTGCTATCTCTTTTCGTGCTTTGTGTATTCCTTATTCCTTGTATATAAAGCCGGATGAGCCAGCGACAGAACCGGGCACGACATGAAGGCGGAGAATGTATTCCGTCTAAAGTGGCCCTGGCCCTTCCTGACACACCCTCTAATTCTGTCGTTCCAGAATTCCCTAATGTTTCTTGTATATAAAGCCGGATGAGCCAGCGACAAAACCGGGCACGACATGAAGGCGGAGAATGTATTCCGTCTAAAGTGGCCCTGGCCCTTCCTGACACACCCTCTAATTCTGTCGTTCCAGAATTCCCTAATGTTTCTTGTGTGAAGCTCCTTCATCTGTCAGTGAAGAAGGTTTTATACAATGAAAATTACCTTTCTACATCACGTGATGTCACAGGTGCATGTGAAAAACACCACAGTTCTTCTTCAGTGAATTCCTCTTCGGTTACAATTCTTCATTATCACCAGAGAGCATTTTGCTAATTTGACAAATTCTATTGCAGCCAGGATTTTTACTTAATACTTCACTAAGCTTATCAAATGCCCACAGGTATTCCCCTCTTAAGCAGATGTAAATATACATATATTTATATCAAGTGTCTATACAATTGAAATGTTGGTCGCTAGTGAAATCTAAAATAATGCAAACAATGGAAATTAAATATTTAATTTAATAATTTAACAGATTTTTGCTAGGATACCATCCGTAGTTATAAAAGATATATTTTACAAACGAAAAAAGAAAGCGCACATTTATAACTAAAAATACTATGAAAATGATGTCTAAATTCCGTTCCAGTTATATCAATATTTAAAAGTCATCAAAACTTATAAAGATGAACAAAAAAGAAGAAATTTGCGACTTTGTTCACCCAGGCAGAGAACTGGATACTACCGTTAAAATCCGCGGTGACACACTTGCAGGATTCGCTACAAACACAAAAACAACTCTTGATGCGCAGAAGAACATTTCAAACGAAATTTTAAAATCAGATGCATCCTTAAGAGCTTCAACATCAAAAGAACAGGTAAGTGTGACAACATGTGGTGCTATTTCGGATGAAGTGGAGGACAATAACTTAAACCCACCTTCATTTAATCCCCAAAATCAAGAAACTGATCATAAATATATATGTCGTGGTTCTGATTCCCAGCCTATGTTTATATTCGATTGTGACGATGTAGCTCCTACGTCAGAATTAATTAGGAGAGCTGATGATGTGAAATTTGAAAATAATGTGGATATAAAAACAATTCCGCACGAAAATATTGTGATTGCTCCCTTGGCTGTAGAAAACAAACCAATTACATTAAATCCAATGCAACTTGATACTTCAGCCGCGATTTCAGATATTATCGAAACTGGGAGAGTTCTTAGTAATCGAGAAATGCAGGAGAAGTTAGTGAATAACGAAACTGATTCCAAGGAACATAATGCTGAAGATTTAAGGTTACCTTATGAAGTAAATAATACATTTTTGACACTAGAAGAATTAATTAAGAATGAAGAACAAATTCTTAAAAATATCCTTTTTTACGGAGAGAAGTCTTTTAAATTCCCTGAAAAAATGCCAGACAAACACATGGGAGATACATTTAAAGAACCAAATGGATTCGCTACAAAAACCGAAAAAACTCTAGATGCGCAGAGCAAAATTTCAAACGAAATTTTAAAATCAGATCCACCCCTAATCGCTTCAGGATCAAAAGAACAGGTAAATGTGACAACATATGGCGTTATTTCGGATGAAGGAAAGGACAATAAACTACATCCACCTTCATTTAGTCCCCATAATCAAGATATTGGCCATAAATATATATGTCGTAGTTCTGATTCTCAGCCTATGTTTATATTCGATTGTGAAGATATAAATCCTTTGTCAGGATACACTAGTAGCCCTGATGATGTGAAATTTGAAAATATAATGGATATAAAAGCAATTCCGCTCAAAAATACTTTGACTGTAGAAAACGAACCAATTATATTAAATTCAATGCAACTTGATACTTCAGCCGCGATTTCAGATGTTGCAACTGGACAAGGTCTTAGTACTCGAGAAATGGAAGGGAAGTTACTGAATAAAGAAACTGATTTCAAGGAATATAATATTCTTGAAGAAGATATGAAGTTACCTTATGAAGTAAAAAATACAGCTACGACACTAGATGAATTAATAAAGAATGAAGAAACATATGAAGACGAATCTCTTGTATCTGTAATGAAAAATGAAAATCTTAAGCCCGAGGTAGAAAATCTAGAGATTCAATTGGAAACCAATTTTAAAGAAATGATTGAAGATATCCCATTAACGGGGTATGAAATTAGTAAGAAAATATCATCAAAAGCGAAGAAACAAATGAAGACGAATCTCTTGGATCTGTAATGAAAATGAAAATCTTAAGCCCGAGGTAGAAAATCAAGAGATTCAGTTGGAAACCAATTTTAAAGAAATCATTGAATATATCCTTTTAAGTTGGTACGAAATTAGTAAAGAAGATAACATCAAAATCTACGATCCAAATGAAGACGAATCTCTTGGATCTGTAATGAAAATTGAAAATCTTAAGCCCGAGATAGAAAATCAAGAGATTAAATTGGAAACCAATTGTAAAGAAATGATTGAAGATATCCCTTTAAGTTGGTACGAAATTATGATCCAAGAATCAAATGAAGACGAATCTCTTCGATCGGAAATGAAAAATGAAAACCTTAAGCCAGAGATACAAAATCAACAGATTCAATTGGAAACCATTTTTGAAGATATTCCATTAATGACGTATGGAATTAGTGAAGAAGAAATCATTAAAAGGCAAGAAACATATGAAGACGAATCTCTTGTATCTGTAATGAAAAATGAAAATCTTAAGCCCGAGGTAGAAAATCTAGAGATTAAATTGGAAACCAATTGTAAAGAAATGATTGAAGATATCCCTTTAAGTTGGTACGAAATTATGATCCAAGAATCAAATGAAGACGAATCTCTTCGATCGGAAATGAAAAATGAAAACCTTAAGCCAGAGATACAAAATCAACGGATTCAATTGGAAACCATTTTTGAAGATATTCCATTAATGACGTATGGAATTAGTGAAGAAGAAATCATTAAAAGGCAAGAAACATATGAAGACGAATCTCTTGTATCTGTAATGAAAAATGAAAATCTTAAGCCCGAGGTAGAAAATCTAGAGATTAAATTGGAAACCAATTGTAAAGAAATGATTGAAGATATCCCTTTAAGTTGGTACGAAATTATGATAACAAGAATCAAGAATCAATGAAGACGAATCTCTTCGATCGGAAATGAAAAATGAAAACCTTAAGCCAGAGATACAAAATCAACGGATTCAATTGGAAACCATTTTTGAAGATATTCCATTAATGACGTATGGAATTAGTGAAGAAGAAATCATTAAAAGGCAAGAAACATATGAAGACGAATCTCTTGTATCTGTAATGAAAAATGAAAATCTTAAGCCCGAGGTAGAAAATCTAGAGATTAAATTGGAAACCAATTGTAAAGAAATGATTGAAGATATCCCTTTAAGTTGGTACGAAATTATGATCCAAGAATCAAATGAAGACGAATCTCTTCGATCGGAAATGAAAAATGAAAACCTTAAGCCAGAGATACAAAATCAACGGATTCAATTGGAAACCATTTTTGAAGATATTCCATTAATGACGTATGGAATTAGTGAAGAAGAAATCATTAAAAGGCAAGAAACATATGAAGACGAATCTCTTGTATCTGTAATGAAAAATGAAAATCTTAAGCCCGAGGTAGAAAATCTAGAGATTAAATTGGAAACCAATTGTAAAGAAATGATTGAAGATATCCCTTTAAGTTGGTACGAAATTATGATCCAAGAATCAAATGAAGACGAATCTCTTCGATCGGAAATGAAAAATGAAAACCTTAAGCCAGAGATACAAAATCAACAGATTCAATTGGAAACCATTTTTGAAGATATTCCATTAATGACGTATGGAATTAGTGAAGAAGAAATCATTAAAAGGCAAGAAACATATGAAGACGAATCTCTTGTATCTGTAATGAAAAATGAAAATCTTAAGCCCGAGGTAGAAAATCTAGAGATTAAATTGGAAACCAATTGTAAAGAAATGATTGAAGATATCCCTTTAAGTTGGTACGAAATTATGATCCAAGAATCAAATGAAGACGAATCTCTTCGATCGGAAATGAAAAATGAAAACCTTAAGCCAGAGATACAAAATCAACGGATTCAATTGGAAACCATTTTTGAAGATATTCCATTAATGACGTATGGAATTAGTGAAGAAGAAATCATTAAAAGGCAAGAAACATATGAAGACGAATCTCTTGTATCTGTAATGAAAAATGAAAATCTTAAGCCCGAGGTAGAAAATCTAGAGATTAAATTGGAAACCAATTGTAAAGAAATGATTGAAGATATCCCTTTAAGTTGGTACGAAATTATGATCCAAGAATCAAATGAAGACGAATCTCTTCGATCGGAAATGAAAAATGAAAACCTTAAGCCAGAGATACAAAATCAACGGATTCAATTGGAAACCATTTTTGAAGATATTCCATTAATGACGTATGGAATTAGTGAAGAAGAAATCATTAAAAGGCAAGAAACATATGAAGACGAATCTCTTGTATCTGTAATGAAAAATGAAAATCTTAAGCCCGAGGTAGAAAATCTAGAGATTAAATTGGAAACCAATTTTAAAGAAATGATTGAAGATATCCCTTTAAGTTGGTACGAAATTATGATCCAAGAATCAAATGAAGACGAATCTCTTCGATCGGAAATGAAAAATGAAAACCTTAAGCCAGAGATACAAAATCAACAGATTCAATTGGAAACCAATTTTAAAGAAATCATTGAATATATCCTTTTAAGTTGGTACGAAATTAGTAAAGAAGATAACATCAAAATCTACGATCCAAATGAAGACGAATCTCTTGGATCTGTAATGAAAATTTAAAACCTTAAGCCCGAGATAGAAAATCAAGAGATTCAATTGGAAACCAATTTTAAAGAAATCATTGAAGATATCCCTTTAAGTAGGTACGAAATTAGTAAAGGAGATAACATCAAAATCCAAGAATCAAATGAAGACGAATCTCTTCGATCGGAAATGAAAATTGAAAACCTTAAGCCAGAGATACAAAATCAACAGATTCAATTGGAAACCATTTTTGAAGATATTCCATTAATGGCGTATGAAATTAGTGAAGAAGAAATCATTAAAAGCCAAGAAACATATGAAGACGAATCTCTTGTATCTGTAATGAAAAATGAAAATCTTAAGCCCGAGGTAGAAAATCAAGAGATTCAATTGGAAACCAATTTTAAACAAATCATTGAAGATATCCCTTTAAGTTGGTACGAAATTAGTATCCAAGAATCAAATGAAGACGAATCTCTTCGATCGGAAATGAAAATTGAAAACCTTAAGCCAGAGATACAAAATCAACAGATTCAATTGGAAACCATTTTTGAAGATATTCCATTAATGGCGTATGAAATTAGTGAAGAAGAAATCATTAAAAGCCAAGAAACATATGAAGACGAATCTTTTGTATCTGTAATTGAAAAATGAAAATCTTAAGCCCGAGGTAGAAAATCAAGAGATTCAATGGAAACCAATTTTAAACAATCATTGAAGATATCCCTTTTAGTTGGTACGAAATTAGTATCAAGAATCAAATGAAGACGAATCTCTTCGATCGGAAATGAAAATGAAAACCTTAAGCCCAGAGATACAAAAATCACAGATTCAATTGGAAACCATTTTTGAAGATATTCCATTAATTGGGTATGACATTAGTGAAGAAGAA